>JABASK010000322.1:0-16688 GCA_019776465.1 Rambutanura hunanensis | reverse complement strand
CTAAATCACCTTTAATACTCTCTCAATGTCGTTTCTATTTGCGAAACTACTTTGTAAAAATAACCTCGGGATCATATGCCTCCCTAATTCGCATGACATATTGTTTGCTCTTCACAAAAACCACCAACATGCTTTTCCTTTTTAATTTTATGGCCTTGTTCATAATTTCCTAGGCGAGGTCAGTCCGTCCAACCGGTAACCTTGAGCAAAATTTGATATCTAAGGCTTTTTAGTATCAAAGGCGGCAACATCCTAAAACTATTAGTTTACTAGTAAAATAGGATTTGTACTTAAATTTTATTATTATGTTTTTTATTTTCAAATGTTCAAGTATTTTCCAATGGCGCAAGTTTTCAACTTGCGGAAAAATTACATGTTTGAACTGTTTTAAATAATTAATCAATTCTAACCCGGGTTGGTCAATAAGAGGTGACCTTAGCATCTTACACCCCACTCTCGAAGGTGAAGGTTAAAGGGCATAGAAACATCTTTAGTGTAATTTATCAAGGAAACGTGGGTAATTTTCTCCCATTTTTTTTATTTGCCGAATACACCACGCTAATAACTTTAACTTCCGCTAAGTTTTTTTAGAAAATGCGGCGGCATTTTTTTTTGCAAAATGTTTTTTAAAAAAACCAAAGAACTTTTTAAAAGTATTAAAGTGTTTTAAAAAGTAAAATGCTGGAAATTTAGTTATTAGTTTTCATCCTTAAGTTTTCTAAACGTACAAACTCACTGCATTTTACTGTAATACGTGAGAGAGAACTTAATAACTTACGTAATAAAGTTTTACTTAATAGCATGTTGAGTCATCTGAGAAACTTTTCCCAAGTTCGTGTAATTTTTTTCTTTCTAAATTGTAATTGTAAACTGTAAGTGATTTCAGATTGCGGAAGAAGCGCTTGCAATTTGATTGGCATTAGCCCTTGACCTTTGATTAAAAAATTGAAATCAAGGTTATGCAATCCTTGCCTCGGTAGGTTAGAATGTGCACCCTTGCGGTTTTTGGAAACAACCGCTAATTTAAACCAGGAAAAAGATGCCTTCTCGTTCCATTTTACTCGTTAGCCCTTTTACCTAACTTAAATTTAAAGTTATTTTAAGCTACGTCAACAAAACCACTTAACCAATTGCGCCTTTACTTTGCAGTCGGAAACTGCGAACTTCGAACTCGAAGTCACAACTAATATGATGAGTGTGGGAAATTAACGATCAGTGAAAAACGCACTACCTACCAAAGTGTAACATAATTTGGCAATTGCGTCTTATCTTCTTACAAATATTGGCATGTGACCGGGGTGCAAACATTAATTAGTATGCTAGTAACTCTCAACTAAATTGCTAATTGGCGGGTTGAATAGAAGAAAATTTGTACAGTGGAAACTGAGTTTTAGGTTTTTAGGTCAATTTAACAAGGTCAAGCGGAGAGAAACTAAAAATCCAATTTAAAAAAAACACAACATAAGATTGAATTTGAATGTGGCAGATTTTGAACATAAAAATATGAATCACACAAAAACGTTAGTTCCAGAAAACCATTTAAAAAAATAAAATATAATATAATAAAAAAATAAATTTTCATACAACACAATGAACTGTGACATTCCTTTAACAAGTGGAAACTGCGAAATAAACCTTCCAGGCACCGATTTTTCACCCCGTGTAATAAAATTTTTCCAGGACGCTTAATTACGCCTTATTACAAAAAAAGGTTCAATTTTTTTTCTAAATTCGTATTGATTTCCAATATTGATAAAATTGAAAAAAAGTTAAGACATCAAAATATCTTTCATTTTACGCCATTTTAATTGAATAATGTGCTGGTAAAACTGTGATTGACTTTAATATTTTTTCTTTATTCTAAATGCTGTTGAGTACAGCTAGATTTTCTCACTTCTTTTTTCTTAAATGGCAAAGTATCCTAGTTTTAATTGCTTAGGTTGTAATTCACTTTAAGCGCTGTAATCAGCGATTCTTATTTACTGTCGTCTTGAAACAAAAAGTGTTAAAAACTGAGTAGAACTTGAAACGTCTTGCTCATTTTGTTTTCTGAAAATTCACAAATTTTTCAAAAACCAAATTTCTACTCCAACAATGTTGACAGAGCGTGCCATAAGTATTTTGAGTAGCGTTTTGTACTGGGGCTGCAATATTTTGAAACTTGCTCCATACGCTTGGGATCCAACAACTTTTCAGCTTCGTCGACCATCTCAAATTTCACTTATTCGTCTACAATTTTCATCGATGCTTCCAACATTTCATGGGCATTTTTACCGTCTATCGCCTAGTCACTAACAAGGACTGGGGTCAAACTCCGGATCGACAACGGGTCATGCATCTCATATGGCTTACGTCCCACGCACTAGGTTTCGTCGTTTTTCTTCAATTTCAACGTTGTCGAGCAGAAATCATGCATTTTATAAATTCACTCTGGGCTTATATTTTGAAACATCGCGGTAAGTTGAGCGCTTTTTGTTAAAATTTTTAATTAAGATTAACAAACTATAAGTTTTTTTTTGCCGGTTAAGGTGAAACTGTCAAAGCAGACTATGTCTCTACATTTGTTGTCTTTGGTGGAATCATGATGTTCATTAACGGACCATGTCAGTTCTCTCTTTGGATCTTTCGAGGCCAATTAGCATGCTAGTGCCATTTTTGAATTTGTCAAAAGTGTGCTAATTTTTTTGTTTTCAATATTACAGCTCATGGAACCGGAATGATTGAAGTTCCCTGTACGAAAATGTTCGTCTCCAGTTTATTTTTCCCGTGCCGTTTTCCAGCCGAAGACTCTGAAGGAGTTTTTAACAAAATGCCATTTTTTCTTATGGAAACATACATTGTTACAAAGCTCTTATTTATATTTGCCTTCAACTGGGCCTTTGTTTTCTTAGGTTTGGCTTGGGTTCGACGTGAATTAGAAAAGACTCGGCTTATTCCACTTGTCCGGGCTGGAAATCCATATCCAAAATGGGAATCGCTTGATGATACTTTTTTGCATTACAGAACATGTCAACGAATCAACATTCTACTCAATGAAGCCTTTAAGTATTACTTAGAATGGTTCCCAACGTTTCTTCTTGGACTAATTTCTCTCCTGCTATTTGCCACAATTAAAGTTTGGTACATCAAAATTCATGCCTACATGCTTTTTCCTGGATGTGCACTTCGATGTTTCGTCGAAGCCATGACACCACTTGCTATGGCTGGAAAAGTAAATGAGGAAAGTTTTATTGTACTGGGACAATGGTCAAAACGCTTGGAGCGAGAAGTACAAACAAACAAGAATATTGGATGGCTTAAAGCATTTCGACGCTCCTGCCCAAGAATTGTTTGTACTGCAGGAAGCTTGTATACATTTGAAAATTCAATTGTTCTTTGTACTCTCAACAATACAATTCAATTGACAATGATACTTGCTTCTGATGTCAAACAAGAAGCAAGGCTCAGTTTCAGATGCTGTTTCAGGATAAAAATATTCTTGAATCGATATCAAATTCCAGAACTAGTCGAGGATAACACCTCTAATTTACAACAGGCTTTAATTATCACACGTCAATTAGCACCGACTTGTGAGTACAGATGAACTTTACATTTAGTTCTCGCCAAACATTAAATTTTGAAGTGGCAAAAACATTTAGGGAGATGATAAGGAAGCACGCAAATAAAAAATGTCGCAAATTATTGTATTTTCACTTATCACTATTTTGCATAGAAAATAACATTTTAGCTCATGGCTGGAACCTGACCAAACGCTTACCGTATCGATATGAATGATCCGATGACGTAAATCAGGATGCGCATTGACGTAGAAGATTTCAGTTTATCTAAAATAAAATTACCTTTGACATAATTGAATCAACGGATCAATTGAATCAAATTATTATTATGTGGGTCAACTCGATTATAAAATAATAGCTAACTATAAAAAATTATCCCAGAAAATCATTCAATAAAAACTATGAAAACCTTTTAATTAAACTGACTATAAAAATCACAACTAAGTTTGTAATTTGGAAGTGAAGCATTGCCATGACAACGAAAAAAGAACCAATGTATGTTTGCTTACAAGTTTACGCTTTCCTTATTTTTCAGTTTCGCGGCTGGCTTTCTTCCCGTTCTTGATCGCATTGCGTATCGTTGTCATATTCAAGTCACACCGTTTCCAAAATCTTTTTTTGTATATTTCGTCCTGCTCGATTCGAACATGCCAATCAACGTAGGTCAAAATCCTCTTCCCTTTCCAAATCTGGCCAACAATGAGCACTGTCATGACCTCTGTGACGTAAGGTTTCTATAATATCGCTTACAAATTCATTGGAAAATGTATAAATATGAATCATTTCTTTCTACAAGGTTCCGGCAGAAATGCTGCGCATGCGCTGTGACCCATTCATTCGACTTATTTCGGTAATTATTCTAATTCGCAAATTCACGACCTTTGACTTCGGATACTATTCATATTTTCTGAATTAGATTCCGACCAAAAGCTTCATGCTCAAAAGTTGCTTCAATCCTTGCGCTCCTCAAGACGCTCTGGATCGAGCATTGACGGCTTGCTATGATCATCACCGTGTAAATGTCGAAGTGACATGAGTAATTGTTGTCAAGCTGATTTCATTTTTTTGATTGCAGTCAATTTTGGGTTCCGAAACCCGGAGTGGTCATGCAGTGCGAGACTTATCGTCTCTTCCCATTTGGCCGGTACACTACAAAAAAACTTATTAAATTGAGAAAATTACCGAATCGCTTCATTTTTCTTTCCAGTGCTCAAGCTCGTTTGTGTCGCTTGCAATGTCTTCCTGATTGTCCCATGACGCAACCATGTCGTAAGTCCAATTATGTCCAAAATCCAAATCATTCCCAAGTTTATTATATTTTCAATAATTTTTTTTTTTCAATTCAGCAACCCAAACCCAAATTTGTACCAACAGCGAACCCTACCGTAACCACAGTTCGCACATGAATTGTAATATTGGAGGACCTCATGTTTCCAACACGGGTACGTTAACGGTTGAAGTTAACAATCTGGCATGTTCTGAAATTAGTTTTTTTTTCTTCAAATATTACCCATTCCACGGAATACTAATTTTGTCTTGTTGAAATTCTTAGCCCGTGGATATGGTCGTTCTGTCGATGGAGGATTTTACAATTGCTAATTAACTCCGGTTGATGAATACGTGAAAGTTGTGATTTGGTTCAAAATTTGAAAAAATCAAAAAGGTTTCACACTCAATACACCGTGAACAGAAATTGAATGACAGTTTAACAGTTCGAATTCAAAATTCCCAAATAACAATTTAATGGAGTTGAATAAATTAGCAATTACCACCACCAGTATCGAACACTCTAGGCCTTGGTCCAGGAAACTGTATGGTTTTCAATAAATTACGTTAACTCCTTTGCACACGGGCATCAGCTAAAAAGAAACAATGAAATTTTATTTTAAACGCTGGATGACCGAATATGGTAGTTGCTTTGAATAACATTGGTTAAAATAAAACTTCAATATCTTGGGTGCAAGGGACAACGGCGTCAAGGAAGACAACCGTGTTCAGTTTTAAATTCTTCAATTGTGACCACTTTTCCAGTTCTTCTCGAATGTTCGGCAGCAAAGACGTAAATATGCGAATCTAAAATTATAAGAAATGCGTTGTATGAAGTTACGGGTTGCATCTAAGAAAACCCAAAATTTCTTTACCAAGCGCTTCTTTTGGACCTGTCAAAATATAGTCCTTGTTTCCCGTGACACATGCGTAGATGAAACTTCTTAAAAGACCAAAGTCGCCACCAAAGTGACCACTAGAAGGAAGTCCTTCGTAGAAAGCATTCTCTTTTGAAGTAGCATCAACTACTTGACGACGTCTGGTAAGAAAATCGTAATGGATAATTTTGGATGACCCTTAAATTAAATCAGATAACGTGACGAATAATTTGGGAAGAATTGCTTGCGTAGCAAGGAAAACGTACACGTTTCAAAAGCATAAGACAGCAAAAGCGTAGAGTTCCAAAAACGTAGAAATCTAAATACAGAGGTTGCAATATAGGTATGTTATGTATGCCAAATATTACAAGATATGTCCGCATTTGTATTAATAAACCCACGTGTTTATCACCTACATATTTCTAATCAACGTTTTTCGAAATCTACGCACCTACCGTAAACTTTGAATTAAGAACACACAGGGGCGTTATTGGAGATGGAACCTAATTACAAACATAAATATTTAATCAAAGTAGGGCCTTATTTGCAGATGGGACGTTATTAGAGATGCAAAGCGAATTTCTTGTCCAAAAAAAAATATTTTACTGAAGATTTGGATGATACAAAAAATTTGATCTAGAAAATCTTTTTTGGATCAAAACATTTTTTCAACCTAAAAAATTTTTGGACCAAAAATTTTTTTATTGCAGATTCGGATGATACAAAAAACTTGGTCAATAAAACACTTTTTGTACAAAAAATTTTTTTTAATTTAATAATTTGAATTTTCGAATTGAAAATTTTCCATTTTGTACATGACGAGCTCTTATTAAAAGTGTCTAAAGACGCCAGGAAGGGTTCTAGTTAAGACTGGGACCTTATTGGACACAAAGGCCCAATAAGAGTCCTCCCCGGAGCACCGGAGCTCTCTGTTGCAAAGAAGGGGGGAGGGGGCTTAATTCAAAATTCATGGTATACAATATTCCGTGTTTTTTTCCTGTTTCTCGTGACATACCTAATTCCGCGACCGTTAACTCGCCTAGAGTTCCGAAAATTCGAATCTGAAACGCCAAGAGCAACAATAATTGCGGCCCATTTCTTCTTAAAACTAAAAGTTTCAGTTTTTCGCTTACCTGTCTGTGACACATGAGCTCGGTAAATGCCACCATTGTAAAACTTGCTGTTGCGCCATTTTCAAACTCAAAATTTACCACTTGGTTGTCGCATACGTCGTTTTCTGCTTCATAGACACATTTTCCGTAATTTCCAACTTCAAGAGCCTTAGTTAAGCTTTCAATATCTAAAATAATAGAAATGAAACAAAAAATAATTAGCTGTCTTTATTTAATTACTTGCCCATGACTCCGCTTGGTTGGACAACACTGTTTGGCCAAGCCGTTTGGCTTTGTGCTAAAAATGGTGTAAGGTAAATTTTTTTGGCTGAATATGGGCATGATGGCTCGTAATCACAATGGAGGCAATTACTAAAAATTGTAATTGTAAAAGCAGGTCAAAATTTGTGATTTCGTATTCATATCAAATTCTTGTTTGGGCTTTGACTCACAGTGCATTTCCAGCTTCTTTGGGTTTCTTTTCTTTTCGAAAGTGGTTTAAGCTCCCAAACGATGAAATTTTCTGAAACAAAGAATCACAGGGCATTTTATAAAAAGTCAGCATACCAACACTCTTTTCAGAAATTTGTCGCATGGTTATACATTTGAGAAAAACTTGAAACTTAGAGAATTGGCAACTTAACCCTTTTCGCACCTTGCATTTAGATCCAATCATGTAACGAATAAGATCCAGGTCATGGCAGCATTTCGCCATGAGTGAAAATGTGGAAGTTTTCTTCATTGTTCCAATTTCCTCGAACAAACTGCCAAATCCAAATTCAAAAGTTTAATACAAGAGTCGTTTGCAAATATTTTTTTAAACTTACGGAATGTGCAAAATGCCAAAATCCAACAGGCTCCAAATGCTGAATGTTGACAATATCACCAAGTACTTTGGACTGCACGATATCCATGACTGTGCTCATGTCTCTCGAATACCGGAGAACATGTCCTACCGTAAAAAGGACGTCATTTTCTTCTATGGCTTCGACAATTTTACGACAGTCGTTCAAGCTGATGGCCATTGGTTTTTCCAATAGAATATTATACTTTTGTTTGGCAAAAGCTACGACACACCAAATATACAAACGCAAGTTAGCTTTAAAAAACATTTTATTTTCAATTTTATTTTCCAACCAATAGTGGGCTCGGCATGGAGTATGTCCGGAGTACAGATTGCAACCGCATCTGAAATACGACCTCGTTCTAGCATCTGTGAATATTAAGAAAATGCTTGTCGCATAATTTCTGAAAATATTCCGGCAGTCAACTACTTAGCTTACATCTTTCCAATCATTGAAGACATTTTCCTTAGGAATTTTAAAATCCTGAATATAAAATGAATCAAATATTTGTTTTAAAAACTCGGAGTTTAGCATTTTGAATATTC
Organism: Rambutanura hunanensis; assembly: GCA_019776465.1. Taxonomy (NCBI): domain Eukaryota; kingdom Metazoa; phylum Arthropoda; class Collembola; order Poduromorpha; family Neanuridae; genus Rambutanura; species Rambutanura hunanensis. Next base: position 8,485 of record JABASK010000322.1, on the reverse strand, counting down.
AAAACGTACTTTTTCATAAAAATTTTCTTTTCCCTTCGTGAATTTCAGCCACCGCCACAATTCGGAGCCACTTAGGGAATAACTTCGCATAACTCGCGTATGCCTTGCCTCTACATTATAAATTGTAGTATCAAACAAAGCAGGTCATCATACACAAAATCTTAGCAGGTACCGACTAATATCGTCTCACAATTATTGTTGACACAATTTTGGTAATAACTAAATTAATCGACGCGTCCATCTGTCACAAATGACGACAGTAAGAAAAGTGACGCAGTGGGTCTTTGACGCCATTATTGGCTTCCATATAATTATTGATTTGACGCTATATTTGGTGACGAAATCTAAGTGACGCACATATGGCCAATCATCGACTACAAATTTCTTATTTACTTTTACCTTTCTCCCGCCCCAACAATGGAAAGTGTAATTGGTGCCTTAGGTTTTGCAGGAATATCCAACATCTTATTATGGTTAGCACAACCAAGCGATAGAAAAGAAATCACTTTCGTATCCTGCAACAAGACAATGGATAATAAATCAAGTATCATGCAAAAGCAGAAAACTAAAAATGTTCAACTTTCTAATTAAGTCAATTCAATTTGTCACCGTCTTTATCCGTACCGATAAGCGAGTTAAGTAGTCTTAAGAAAAAGACTTTTAGTAAAAGTTCGAACTAAGAATGGCCAGGCCATGAACCATGAACCTCAAATCTTGCATCAATTCTAAACTTCACAAGGTTCTTTGGTCATTGGCTTCGCATTGGGGCTTTTCGTATGCTTTTTGAGTGTTTCTGTTTACGAAATGAGAAATGAGTCACTTCCACTTGTTCCAGCGAACTCTGCAGGTAAAGTTGAGTTAGGGTATCAGCTGTTTGTTTATCAAAGCGTGTGTACCCTCTTCACTGGTCCTCGGATACCGAATTTCCGAGATAACTTTGCCTTTAGTTGCTAGGACTTTAGCAACGGCTATAAGGTGCTGACCTTGAGGGTGTCGTATTCACGCTTCACGCACGTAAGTTCCAGTCCAGAGTGTTTACTACGTAATAATTGCAACAGGTATTATCATTTATCAAACTACGCTTTCAGGTATTTTGAGTTTTTGAGTCGATTTAAGCTCTGGAACTAGCGCTATATTTTTTTACATTTATTGATTCGATACGTTTCTGGAAGGAAGACTTGATTGTACTTGAAGCAGATGGAACCTGTCGAGCTTATTTCTGAGGTGAAAGTTTAACGAATTTACTGAACTTCTTTAGATTGCATTGTGGTTCTGTAAAGACGCTTTGTCTCGAAAAACCCTTAAATAGAAATACAATCGACAATTTTTGAAAAAAAATTTCTCGACTTTCAGTTGCTACCCGAAATTTTCTATCATCTGGAGCCCCATGACCTCTTAAATTGCCGCCTGGTAAACCGGGACTGGAATCATGAAGCCTGCAAATACCTCAAACATCGTGCTGGACCAATCAACCTTCACGCATGTCCTAATTTACAGAAATTTATTTCTACGGCAGCTAACATTATTGATCAAGATTTTCCTTTTTCGAAGATTCACATGAGTATCTCGAACTTTTTTCGAGAAACTATCGTACTCTTTGCCACTACCTTTGGTGAACACGTCCTCGAATACGACTTGGATTTGGACTTTACAGGTTCAACATCTTGCCTCACTTACTACGATGCTGTGGAAAAAGTTGGAATTCTTCTCAAAAGCTCACCAAATTTGGAAGTTCTACGTATAAAGGACGAAAATATAGAAGTTGATTTTACAAAATTTAAATTTAGAGAACATTTCCCAGTGGTACTGCCGCGTCTACATGTACTCGAAATCAAAGTAGATCAACTTCTGCGTCAATGCCTTGGAACTAAAGTACACTTCGGCCTTATTCATCAGTTAGTACAGATTGCTCCGGCCTTGCAACATTTTGTGATACACTTTATCGGTAACGGGTTTTGGAATAGTCAACTTTCCAATTTACTCATAGCAATGCAAAACGTACCAAGGATTAGTCTAGTCAACTTGTCAATTCGTACAGGTAAAATCATTCATTTCTCTGTTAACTAACGATTTCACGATGACGGACCGTTGATAATACTTTGTTGTGTTTTACTACAGATGACGTTCGAAGAGGCAATATGCAAAGCCTAGTGGCTATCAAATGTCAAATCCAAGAATTAAGTTTGGTCATCATGAATTCGTCTTGTAATCCCCAAGTCCTCTTTCGTCTTCTCTACGATTGGTTAGAAGTTGATGGTCAAACCTTGGTGAAACTTCAACTAAGGACAGATAACGTTGGATTTTGTATTCCATTTCTCAAGAATTTGGTCACACTCGAACTCGATTTATCAAAGAAGCCATATTTTGATGAAAACATGTTCTTACAACGATTCCTACCAGAACAGTTTCCTCGTTTGGAACAAGTTTCTCTTACTAATTATTCCGAAATCCATGACTTCTTTTCGTCCGGTGTGTTTCCTGGTGTCACCAGTCTCACTTTGGATTCCTATCAACAAGAATTAATTAAAGAACGTTGGAATCGAATTTTTCCAAATTTGACAAAATTGAACCTTCTTTGGGCTATTCCAACTCATCTGTCATTTGTACTTAAGAATTTAAATTATTTGCAAAACTTGACTGTGGAATTCAATTCTGAAAAAGTAAGTGACTTAGACGTGAGTCATGTAATGGCTGGAACACAAGAAATCATCGACATTACCGACGGATTCACCTCTCTAGCAAATATGCACTGTTCGTTCGACGTGAATTTATATTAATTCAATTAAAATTAATGAATATTTTACTTTCTGATTTTTATAATAACATTTTCTTTAATATTTTTAGGCCTTGAACGCTTAGAAATTAAAAACTGTGGCATTCAAACCTTAAATACGGTCTGGTTGATGTCTTCCAATCGACTCTTTCATGGAGTTTCGACCTTAAAATGTGTTTTAACTGATGCACAGGTATAATTTTCAATATCAAAACTCAAAAGTTTAAAGAGTTAAAAAGTTTTTGTAACATTATTTGACAGGATATCTTCTGAACTTCAAGCCAACCTTGCTAAATTCCATGACCGCGTTGTGATTAGAAGTATAAAAGATAAATTCAAAAAATGCAGCCTTCAAAATTTCTGTGCTGGGGTTAAATGATTGATGATCGTGTTTAAGAATCACGGCCGTATCTAAAAATTTGTATCTAAAACTATTTATCCTAAATTCTCAAAGGTTTTGAAAACAATAATTGGCAGTTTTAATTGTTTAAGTTTTCGATTTTTCCCCCTTGGATTCACAGAAGGGTAGCTACTGTACACAATAGACTTTTCAAATTCTCAAGGATTTCTATTCCTTTCAAGTGAATTCTGTCACAACGTTTCAAAAACAGGCAACTTCTGAATGTATAAACGGAAAAGGTTAACTTTCAGCTTAATTTTATTACATAGCTTTGTGAAGGATTCAACTTTTTTTTTAAAAAAAAGAAAGAAAATAATTGGAGAAATAACATCTCTTGGGAAAAACTATTTTTTTTTCAAGGAAAAGTATAAGAAAAGTTGTATTTTGCGTCTTCCTTGTAATCCTAATGGCTGTCTCGGGGCACGTAATCCCTTTCGTCAACTTTTTTCCATCTTCAGTCAGCATCCAAAAAAGAAGATGAAGAAGAACTTTCAAAAATGAAAGATATAATCTTTTACGTCAGAAGTGGACTCAAGTAACCATGACAACGAAGATAGGTGCCGAGATGAAGAATGCTCTAATCCTCTTTGGGATCCGCAAGGGTTCTTTTGGCAAGTGATGTTTTTCTTTTCTTCTTTTTCAGTTTCTCTAGTTACTTGAAAAAGTATTCAATTTTGATAAAACTTCTACAACATCGTCTTTCAGAGAAAGTTATATAGCGTTTGGTTAGTTATTATTATAATCCTTATTGTTATTTTATTTTTAGAAAAGAGCATCTGAACTCAAGTCTTATCACACTGGTGGTTTTAGATTTGTATAGATGGAGGAGGAGATGAATGATGAATTATTGATGATGATGATGATGATGATGAAGGTTTGCATCTTGGAGCAGCACCGTGACTGGGGCACTCTGAGAAAACTTCCATCAAATCCTTATTGTTCATCAAATTATCTGCTTGGATTGGTTTTGAATTTTAATGAACCATAACGGAAATAGTGCTCCCTCAGGTAGTACGCCAATAAATTTACTAAACCTCCTCAAAAAAAGTAAGGTTATTTTACAAAAACGAAATTGGCAATCGACCAGAAAAAAAAATTGAAAACGGAAATTGATGGGAAGTGAAACGGAAATCATTTGCGTTAGTTTTCGTTCCCCCCAAAAAAATGGAAAACGTAATTTCTTTACTTTTCCGTAGGAAAAACTTACACTATTGGTGTTTTCCAACTTCTAACTTTCTTTTCCAGAAGAAAGCCTTCAATTTGATGTCAATTCAGTGTCAATATTTACAAAAGACGCCCAATATTTAAACGAAAAGTGAGTAGTAATCAACAAGTTAAGGAAGACGAAAAGGTCAAATCGAATGTCATCCATGACGCACGCACCTTAACCAATATCTTTAATGCCTATTGATTATAAGGTACACAAAAACATCCATATTCATTCGATACGCTGGGAATAATTTTATGTAACGTTTCACATCTATTTTTCTAGGCTTCTAATAAGGCGTCCGCATCGTCGTCACAGAGTTCCAGTTTAAACTCCTTTTTGTCAGAAGTGCTGATGGTGTAAAAAAACACGAATCGTCGAGGTCATCGTATCATCTTGTTGAGAATTTTGTGTCAGGCTGAATTGGCCGATTTAGAACATAAGTGTTTAGAGTTTGACATTGAGCTCAATTATGAAGATTGAGTTCATTAATGATATAGGGAAGTCTAACTTGGTTTAAAATGTAAGCCTGTCTCTTGTCTTCTCTTCCTTCTTCGTTACAAAAAGTTCATCTCGTCCGGATAAGGTTGTCGAGCGTGATGAATTCTTCATTAGTAAAAAAGGACATGAGGATTCAGGAGGTCGATGGGTGTCATGACATGGTCGATAATTGTGAGTCGTCCCAGTGGAGCTCAATCGAGCGACTGACACTGCCTCTCCTTCTAAAAGTAGCAGGTCAATTGGATAGATTCGAGAGAAAGTATTTTCCCAGGTCTTTTCCCTCGCACTTTCTCCGATAAAGACCGAATTTCTACCACCCATCCCCTCTCGTCTCGGCTTCTGAAAAAAGCATATGGTCCTGGAGGAGTCTGTGGTACTGTGGACCTAAAATGTACAGTGAGCTCTGGGTTGTCAAAAGTAATGTTATCAGAAGATACCCAGCACCCAGACGAGGTGGTTACTATACAAGTTTTTTTTGGGTACACCATCCGTCGTGGCTAAAGGGTGTGTCTTTTTACTAGGCTACCTACTCTCGTGCGGTCACCCACTGCACTCCAAGAAGTAGTTTGTAGAGCAACGGTCGAAACAAATTGGTGGGTTTAAATAGTTACAACCACCCGTTTACGGTAGTTCAGTTTAGTCTATAGACAGTTGTAGGGAAGGAGTGGTGGACCAAGTGTCAATTGAATGGAAGGTCAATTAAGACTAAAGTGATTGATTCGTAGTGTAAAAAATTTAAATTATGAGTCGCGTAGGTGATGATCATGGGAGTGCGGGTGCTACAGGTGGTGGGAGTGCGAAAAGTAGTGGTGGGTCTGGTACTGGGATGATTTATCAATGGAGGTAACAATAATATATTTATTTATAATATAGTATATTATTATAAAAACTTTTTCATTGTATAAATTAAAACCAAAGTCACGATTTTAGGTGAGTAACAAATTCGGAATTGTTGCCAGTTTTGTGCAAAAAGTATGCGGGCAGAATTGAGAATTGCAAAAGTCCAAAGGATTTGTTTGCATAAAAAATGGTAACTTGTTGTATGTGTAAACAACATACTCATTTGAAGTGGTTCTACTACACGACTACACGTAGTTGAACTCCTCAATCCTTATTAGATCATTTGTATCCAATTATCACGTTGTCAATATCCATCATTTTTTCATATGTTGCACTTTGGGAGGTGTTATATGAAACGGTGTCAGTTAGAAGGATGTTATTTGTTCTGTTAGGTTTTGCTTGTCAGTTTAATACACTTGATCGAAATTTCCTACTTTTTTAAAGTAAAAAAAAATTCTTTTCAACTTTTCAATTTTCTATTTGGCAGCTCTCAGAGCAAAAACGAAAGAAGGAAGTTTGATATTTGATGGAATTCTTTGGAATAGTGAGAAAGACAATATTTATTTTTGTGAAGTTCGAATTTTGGCCTGTATGTAAAAAAAATGAAAAAGAAATATTTTATCGTACGATAGAGCTTTTTATTTCCTTTTCAATTTTTGGCATTTTTTTCTTCCTCTGTAAAAAGCATCAGTCTTTTTTCACTTTCTCCAATAATTTTTTTCCCTTTTACCATCTCTCCTTCCAATTTTGTCAAGCTTCTTCTTCGTTTTACCCGGAAAATGCTCTTTTTTTCTTTAATTAAATCCTAGAAATTGGGCACGACGTACTTGTACATTCCATCTGGTCTTTCTCAATTGTCATCTTCACCTCTTCAGTTGAAGATCCGTAAAAACACGATCAATGATAACTTTTAATAAAATTTTTGAACAAAAAAATTCTTTAAAAATTAAATTTTGAAATATATTTGACTTTCCATTTTGAGATTTTACACTTATAATTTCTAAAAAGAAATTACTTTCTCTTTCAGTTGAAATTTTATGGTAATTTCAGCAAAAACTTTTTTTTTTAATTTACCGCTTTTTTCCTTCAATTTTACAGTTGATTTGCAGCGTTTGTCTGCCTTAGCCTTGTTAACGCTTGAAAATGGAGGACTATAAGGAGTTCTTGTTCCGTGTCATTTTTTTCGGGGAAGTCATAAAATCTCAATTCTTCCACCTGCTGCTTCATCGGTTCCGTCGTACTAGAATTCTTTTTTGGTGAAACCGTCCAATCTTTGTTAGTTCTCGTAAAAAAACTCACTTTTTCTTGGAAATTTTCATTTATTTTTCTTTCTCAAGTGAATTGAAGAGTAGGAGGATTGAAGTGCCAATTTGTAAAAAAAAAAAAAGAATACCCGCTTGTCCGCCAATTCACCCGGGACATTCATTCCATTCAAGAGCACGCGACCTATAAATACTTCGGTTTCTGCCAATTTACCACGATTCAAAAAATGTCTATTTGCAAACTCCTACTTTGAGTAGATTCTATGTATGATTCTATTCCACAACTGTTAAAAATGTTTTTTTTAGACCTCTCGCGTAATGCTTTGCAGTTATAAGGTTTTTCTGCAAAAATTTGAAACCTTAGAAAGAGCACGGCAATTGTGCAAAAAAACAGGTTTTTAAGGCCATATTGTTCGAATACATAGAAGAGGCTTGGACTAATTTAATAATAATGTTAATCAGGGAAAAAGTGTGTTGGGGCTTCTTTTCCTTCAATTTATTTTCCCAGATGGTTAGTTGATACTTTACGAAAAAAAGAATAGATACTAGGTGAATTTTGAAAGTCGACTAGGATTGACGTCTCTGATTTTTTTTTAATCAAATTTAATCACACGAATCAAAGTCTATGCGTGTGAATAAATGAATCCAGAAAAGAAGAGGTGTTAATTTTTTTTTGAAGAGGTTGAGTAAATTTTGGGCTAATTAACTTTTTTTTTTGTATACCGCAGTAACCAAACGAGTATGATGGGTGGTGGAAGTATCACTAGTGGTGGAGACGATCGGTCTAGTTGTTCGGATTTGGATTCATCTTTTCGGATCGGATTTAAACGAGCTATGAAAAGGAGCACTTAAAAAGAAAAATATTTATGAAATTAAAAATCACAAGTTTATACCACGGTTTTTCAAACAACCAACTTTTTGTTCACATTGCAAGGATTTTATTTGGTAAGTTAAAACGGGATTGACCTCTTTTCAAAAATTTACGTGTGACTTGAAGCTCAAATGACGCAAATGTTTATGAAAACTTTGGGCCTTCCTTCGTCATTCAACTTTGTTAATTATTCGTGGGATTTTCTTTTGTTTTTTTTAAATTACAGGGGATTTGGGAAACAAGGGTACCAATGTCAAGGTAACGGACCTTTTGTTGAATAGAAATTAATTACTAAAAGTACTTTAAGTAATAAGTCGTTTTTTGTCTTTTTTTTTAGTTTGTAGTTTTGTGGTACACAAGCGATGTCATGAATTTGTGTCATTCAATTGCCCGGGTGCTGACAAGGGTGCTGATTCAGACGTAAGAAAAAAAAATTGTAAAGTTGAAAATGAAGTGAATTTAATTTCTTTTGATAAATTTTTAGGACTCACGTACTAAACACAAATTCAAAGCACATACGTACTCCAGTCCGACATTTTGTGATCACTGCGGTTCCTTACTCTATGGCGTCTTACACCAAGGACAAAAGTGTACCGGTGCGTCATTTTTTAACTTTCTTTTCAGAAAACTC
>JABASK010000321.1:0-16690 GCA_019776465.1 Rambutanura hunanensis | reverse complement strand
CAAATTTTCGATGACTGATATTTTATATCCTCTCAAGTCTAATTCCCGATCCTTGACAGGATTGATATGCTGGAACGCATTTTGAATTAGTTCCGGTGTTAATTTGACCATTTTTCGAGAAGCTAATGCTGAAAGTTCACTTCACCTAATTTAGTGGACTTATTCTGAAATACGTTGCAATTGGTAATCTTCAACGGGCAATTATCGAAGTTATCGAAAAGTAAACAAACGTTTATTTGCTGTACTCCACCACTATCGATGGCCACCGCCGATCAGCGTTAATGTTTCAATGTTGAATGTTGGAATTTATTTTATGGACTGCCAACTAACTGCATGCATTATTCTGTTGTTTGTTGGTTGTCTTGCAGGTTGTGGTGGATAAACTTTTGTCGCAACGATTTGAACGCGTTTGTTTTTCCCACATTAAAAAATACAACGCTAAAACTGTGCAAGAAAGAGGGTTTCACTTTCAACTTTGCAGCACTTAAAAACGCGCCAATAAACACGTTAGCGGGATAGTAGTGAACAGGAAGGCGGCTTTTTATTTGTTTTGGTTTTTAATTAATTTACCATCTCTGGTCGCTGTCTGTGTCTGCACTGTCAAGGACAAAGGAAAGGAAGGACAAGGAGATACTCAGGATAAGTAGTGTAGCTTATTAGCAGTACAGTGCGGTTGTGGGGTCTTGTGTTCATTTCGTGTTGATCTTATCCGTGTCACAATTCACAAACGGTCAACAAGTGCTCTGTGGATTGGATTGGCACGATACGTCCGTGAAGTTACACCGCATTTTTCCCGCAGTAGGAATTTAGAACCCCTAATGCACTGAATGAGCTTATATTCAGGAAATGAGGTCTAAATCTGGTTAAATAGTTGAAAATTCTATTAGCGCAAATTTTGATGATATGAACAACTTGCTTTATTGGTAGTTCTTTGAAGATCCTTTAATTATACATAATTTTAATGTTAGATGGGAGGTCATTTATCGATTTAACTATGAAAAATATTTCATTGTTTCAACTTTGACTCGAGATGTTCCCAATTTTAAATTTTAACGTACGACTGGAAATATGTTTGGGCAAGTTAATTTCGCATTTAATATGCTGTCCATTTTAAAAAGAGAGTAGGTGAATTAGCTTAATCAGTTCAAAGTGTTTAACAAATTTTCAACTATGACCCATGAGAACCTCTGCTTCCAACGTACTATGTATTCTTAAAGTTGTGATATGCGGAGATAGCCTATTTTTTTAGCATATGACTAATATTATAATGTCTCTATGTGTTTTAATGAAGTTATTAGGCTTTTAAGCAATAGATGATAAAGTTTAGTTCAGTTAGCTGCTCAAGTTTAGAACTGCCAATATGTATTGTTTTGAATTTCTTTTGTGAGGTTTTTAGGCTTTTTGTTTACAATGGAATAAAGTGGCATGTATTGCTTTAATGTAGACAGATTGTTTGCTTTGTTTGCAACTTTGTTGCGTAAATATAATTCAGATTGATATGTTCGGCGTCTTTCCCTGTTTTAAGAAAACATTTGCAAATTCGTGTTACCATGTATAAGATGAGGAAAGCATCACTTCCGTACAGTGCGTACAATTTCAACTGGATCTGGGAAACCTCCGAATCTAAAAGACGGTTGAGCAATTCTTCGAATTTTTGTGATGCTGTTTGTCCGTTTTTTGCAATTCTTCTGCAAGTAAGACTATTTTCATCCGCATTTTCCAGAGCCCCTAATTTCAAATCTAAATAAAATACAATTTTTTATAGTAAATACAATTTCTTGGTGTGTTAAAATGAATTTAGAAAACCGTGGTAAAATGGCAAAATATCCTTAGTTGCCTGTAGTTGATCCAGAGTGCTTGAATTTTTTTTTCGTTCAGCGCAATTACAAATTGCAATGGACTATTAAGCCAGGTTGAACTTGGTGTCAATGTTGTATCTCTCTTTCTATTAATTTTACATGACACGAAATTAAGCGTTGCTTGGATATAATTTGTTAACAATTGTTGAACAACAGGAACTTTTGTTTTGTTTAATAATTGAGTTTTTAAACACAAACGCACTCATTTTTGCCTTATTTTTATTTGAAACTAAATTTAAAACAAAAAGGTCATTTTTATAAGATTACGTATTTTATGTAATTAATTTCACTTTTGAAATGTTCCTGTATATGATACTACAAGTTTCCTAGGGATAGGTTTAGGTAGGTTATGCCTGGTCGTAAATATGTCACTTTTTGGAAAATTAATTTTTTAAAAAATAATTGAATGATTAGTAGTAAAATCACCTAACCATTTTCTGATGACTTTGATTGTATGGGATTCGTGTGCAAAATTGAGACGTTAAATATGTTCAGGTTGTGAAAGCTTTCTTGTGGTATTGTTAGTGACCTTGGGTTAAGTTACGCTCAGCCAAAATGGAGTCGATTAAGTTAGTTCTAAATTAGTGTAACAAAGGTAAATTCTTCGCTACAGAAACAGGTAAGTGTGAGCCCCCCGGGTGAGATCCGGGGGTACTCAATCCTTGGGAGGTCGGGATATGGTCGGGCTGAAAAATTTTGCTTACCTTTCGTTGTTTTCAAAGAGAAAGGCTTCTTATCCTCCCTTCTCTTTAGTTACTGTTTAGTAGTACTTACACTTGTATCGTGTGATGACTGCACTTTTCCAGATTCGTATATTTTTTTTCAATTTTTGAATTTTTGAATTTTAATTGGTATATTTTTTAACAACACTGTTCGTATTGTAGGTGGAGGAGGGGCCGGTGATAATTAACTTTTGTTGTGAACTTTAACTTTTTGATCTAATTTACATTATGTATTTTTTTTTGATACTTTCGTAGAAGGGGGGCAGGTCTTACTTTTAGCTGACCTTTGTCCCCTTTTTTCCTTTACGGTCACTGTTCAGTTTTAATTTTGGCCGTTAGTGTTTTTGAGAGAGTCCGAAGTTACTCAGGGCCTTTGGTGAGTCCTTGAGTTCCTCACGGACGCATCTTCTCCCCCACTTGGCGTCTTTTCTTTTTTTAGAATGCCCAGGGCATCCTATTCTTAAGACGCCAAGTGTTGGTTTTCTTGGCTCTGATTGGGTAGCTAGGCAGGATTCCCTGCTTCCCTCCCAACTTTTCTAGAAGATGGCCGCTTATTAGAAACTGTTTGCTTCTTTTTAGAGAAAGAAGAAAAGGGGGCAGTTGGCATGGATCCGGGTGGGTATAAGGGGTTTGTAAACAAGTTGAACATTTGAGGGAATTGGGAAGAGAAGGAGGTCGTGGCCATGTTTCCATGGCAACGAGTGGACCATTTGGGTTCTAGTACATAAAGTAAGGTGAGACAGGGACCCACCATAGGCGTTGTCCCGTTTTTATCACTTAGGCCCCTATTACCGGGAGGGTAATTCTTTAAGGATTTATTGGACATTAGTGTATAATTTTTGTTTTTTAATTAGGGTTGGAGATTTCCGGTTCCTGGACGGGTAGGGTCCGTATTTAAGGTATTCATATAAAAATGGGGGGAAATTACCCGTCAGGCATTACTTCTGAGAAAAAAAAATGTTCGAGCCGGGGGAATGTCGCTAGAGGTCAGCGCCATTTGTAAAAGTAGGTTTTCGGGTAATCATTACAAGAGATTTTAAAATCAAATTCCGGGTAATTGTTACAAGAGATTTTTAATTCAAATTCCGGGTACTTGTTACAAGAGATTTTTAATTCAAATTCCGGGTAATTGTTACAAGAGATTTTTAATTCAAAATCCGGGTCGAAGGACCATTAAGATGTGAGCCCCCCGGGTGAGATCCGGGGGTACTCAATCCTTGGGAGGGCAGGATATGGTCGGGCTGAAGTTTTGGTCCCCGGTGGGTACTTCAGGCGGGCCATATCCCCCCGAAATACTTATCTATATGATATTGAGTTCATAACGTACCTTATGTCCAAGGGGGATCCGGCATCAGGGTATTCCGAACAGATTGGCTCCGTTGAAGCTTAGGTTCGGTCCGAACCTTGATGGAGACTGGAGCGAGGTCCAGACTCTCAATTCCCCCTACCCAGGCAGTCCTGGGCAGGAAGAAACCAAATACCTGCAAAACTAATTGAATGAATAAGGAAAACTTCTGGAAGACCTCCTCGAGTTGAAGATAAGATATTCGACTATTTTATTGATCTAATCTTTGAGAGCCGAGAGGAGACCTAAATGCCCACTCCCCGGGTGGGCAGGAGAACTGGAATACCCTGCCCGGCTATTCCGGTTCTCCTCCCTAAGGAGTTACTTCCGGGAGGTTCCTCTCTTAAGGAGCTGAACTATGGAGAGAATCCGAATAACGACTGAACTCCTTAGCACTACTTGGTGCTTATACTTATAATTTCGGACCCGACCTCGTTTGACCGAGAGTCGATTTTTAAAAAGGAATTGATCTCGGTGGGACGAGATCTTTGCCCGTGCCAATTTCCGGATTGGCCCAGAGGAGCCAAGTTATATTCGTCTCTGTGTGGGCCGAAGTTGGTCCACACAGAGGCGAATGTGCCAAAATGGCAGTGACGATTTCCGGGTGTATTTACCCCGGAAATGGAGCTGACAGTAAGCTAACCCATTCCGCTCGAGTCCCTGTGGACACTCGATGGGAGTGGTTAAGGGCCGACAGCCCATTAGCCCCCAACAGGTCGTTAAGGGGATTTACCGCGGTCGAATTAACTGGTCAAGTCACTTATACAAGTATTACTCACCTTACAGCCTTACAGTCTGGAACGTTGAAGTGAATATAGTAACGTCAGAGTTCTGCGGTTGAGTGGTGTTCGTTTATTAAACGAAGTGAAAGTGGAATTGGGTACAGGTGAAGTAAACCCATTTTAAGTCAGGAGTTAAGAGAGACTAACTACTAATTTCTAAAGTCCAGGTACTTATACCTGTCTTGTTAATTGATTTAAATTAGTGTTATCTTAATCATTTTTAGGAAATGTTGTATCTTAATTGTTAATTAAAGTAATTAAAGAGTTCCGGGAAGTTACTTATCAAGGCTGCGCTTGGAGGTAGAATCTTATTGATTCCACCTTGATGACAACCTTGCGGTAATGTCATGTTCTAACATGAGTTAGTCAAGCAAATGTTTTTCAGTAAAATCGACGAAAAAAGTTATAAAAAAATAGAACTTTAGAAGGTCGAAAATTAATTTTCAAAGATTTTTCTTTTTCATGCAGCAAAATTTAATTATTCCTGTTCAGTGACAAATAAAGTAACGTGAACAAACAAATTTGTATAGTCGGATTTATGCAGTTAGTGACCTTAACTCTACTGGTTGGATTAGCCAAATGAATTTTTTTTACTCAAAAGTTACGAAGCAAATCAAACTCGTTTATTTGTTGAATGTTTATTTTGGGACGAAAAAATTGAAAGGAGAAATTTCCACTAACCATGCTTTAAAGGACAAAAAACTCCACGTGCAAAGTATTCTATCATACGCATCCTTTTACTCAAAAATGCAACACGCACATTCACTTGCGGACGGGCTTCAAGGACAAACAACTCCACGTGTAAAGTGTTCGGTCATTTACATCCTTCAACAGAGAACCGCAACAAGCACTTGCAGTAGGATTGAAAGGACAAAAAATTCCACGTGCAGAACTTGAACATAAGGTTGAACTAGGCTATGCCTAGGTACAGCAGGTGAATTTTCTTCCATTAAAATTTCAAGGGCAAAAATCCACCTGCAAGTTGAAAAAAAGTTTTTTTTTTTTACAAAAATGTTCATTTCGGTGTATAAAACACTAAGTTTGAGCGAGAGCTGGCAAACAAAAGTCAGTCACTTCGAACAAACTTTGAACTTTTGTAGCAATAATAAGTTGACCAGGAAATAACATACCTGTCGCTGGCTTACAAATTAAGAAAAATGAAACTAATTATTACTATAACAAAGGGTCTTATGCCGATGTTATTACAGGTAACCCAACCCTTCATTCTTCGAAGTCCCAAGTACTTCAGAGAACGAAAAGTTTTCAAAAGAACCGGAAAATGCATTACCCAGAGAAGTAATAAAAAAAGAGCAATTCTGTATTCCAATTAGACAAATAGGAACAATATAGTTATTAGCATCAACGATTATTAATAATGATCAAAGGAAGGAAATAATGACTGCAATCAATACTCGAAGAAACCTGATGACACATAAAACTGTATAAAGAAAACCGTTTTCACTCGTAGAGAAATTTTTAAAAATAAGAGTAAGTGTATGCTTTGACGCAATGGCAATTCTTAAAAGCGAAATTTCTTTACTTCGCAGAAAGTGATACCTAACAATGATAGTGGCCTATAAGAGATGCAAATTTTGGTGGCTCTTGTCCACTTTCACAAACAGGTAACAAAACATAGAACTAGTATAAGTAACGTAGCTGAAAACTGTCGTTCAATGTAATTGTTTAAGTTTTGTTAAATTACTTTCAAATAAAGTTTCACTTTAAATTTGAATAATGGGTAACTCAGTTGAAATTTTTTTAAGTTCCCTAAGCAATTATCAACTCACCTGTAAAATTTCTCTGTTGGGTAACCAAGCGGAAAAAATTTATTCAAAGTGAAAAGTCAAAAAAGTAAAAACAAATTAGCTTCAAACAAAGTTTCACTTGAAATTTCAAGAGTGGGTAAATACACCAAAAATTATTTTAAATTACTTAAACGAATATCAAGAATTCTTAAAAATTTCACAGCTATTGGATTCTATAATTTAATTAATGACAAATTTTTCAAGAATATCAACATTTTCTTAACATTCATTGACAATTACCGCTGTTTCACAGAAACAAGTCAACATTGCACCCATACAAATCACAAGACTTGAAATAATGGATTATGCAGTGGATGAATCACAGAATCCGATAGATTTAAGAAAACAAACACTGGGCTTCGGTTATTTCTAGACGATTACAAGAACAAGCTAAAGGTGTTTTTGACGAAAAAAGAGTTGCAGCCATTCAGTTATGAAATTTATCCAGAAAAATGATAAAATTCCAAGCAACGCCACTGGGCGAAAATTTTTGATGCAAACAATGTGTCAAAAGTTTAGCAACGATGAAATTGAGGTTTACTGAAGAAACAAAGAGAACAAAAGGACTTGTCGATTAGACGTAAACAACTCAAAACCAATAATGAAGCTATTGATAAAGACTGAACAGGAAAGCATATAATTACAATAATAATGCTACGAAGTCGCATGATTCTTCTACAAGAAAAAGTTAAATTTAGTAACTTAAATTAAATTAAATTAAGTAGTAAGCCATATTTAGTGCATAAGGTATTTATAAGGTGCAACCAAAAGCAGAAATTCAAAAAACAAAAGAATCTACAGGCAACGTAGTACGGCTAACTGCAGCGAAGCGGTCAAAAAAGTGTTATTTACGTAGTGAAATTTCAAGAGCTATACGCAAATTATCCCATCAAAGGTACGGTAAAACAAAACAACAAATACAACCACAGCCTTCACAAGTTGAAATTACTAGTGAACCAAGCAATATTAAAAATGTAGCGAAAAATTTGGGCTATGTTTCAGCTATAGTCTTTTTGAAGGGATTCTACATCCCAAACCGCAAATGGAAGGGCATGGGTTAACTCCGGTAGATTCGTCAGAACCTTACACGGTTAATTTGAATAAATTAATTTGAATTTGCGGATAAATTAACTGAAGAAGAACTTGCTCAGTTTGAAAATGCAACCTTTTTATTTCGGAAAAAAAATTTGCGATAAATCTAATGAGTTTAGACTTAAAGCGCTAGGGCAAGAAATTGTCAAAATAAAGTCCTCGGATTCAAGACAAGAAACCTCTACAAGAAACCTCTGCGTCTACTGCAGCATCTATAGGGACGAAATTGTCAAAATGGCACTGCTGGAGCGCAGAATGCGAGCAGTAAAGCTGGCGTAAGATATATGTATCTTTCGGAAAAAAAGGCATTTTGACAAAAATGTCGTCCTATGATGCTTTTGTAAAAAAAAGCAAGTTTTAGTTTTGACAAAGCGAATGAAAGAGGGTGGAGCTTCCGAGATGGATTTTGACGAAATTGAAGAAATGAACCCAAATATTTCGCTTAACCTTTACTGTGTTGAAAAAGGACAAGTGCAAATTTCAAGGGCAACCCTTTCTACGCAAAAGAACCACGTCAATTTGTTACAAATTGATAATGATTATTCATCTCATTTTGTGGCAATTACGGATTTTTCAAAGTTGAATGCCAAACGCAATCATAGAAAAAAGTTCCATTATCGCCCAGTGTGTCATAAAGAATCAACCAATCTTTCCTTACACAAGTGTGATGGAAATGTAATTGATGGCCCTTCCCGGAAAAAGTTTTTTCAATTTATAACAATTTTGTAACAGTGGCATCTGATGCTAAAAGTACCATTTGTTGTTTACTACAAATTTTACTTTGTGAAAAATGAAAATATTGACGCTTCCAATAAATTCTCGACCAAAGTTCCAATCGGATTTTGGTTTTTACTCATGAAAGACGGGAAAATGCATGAGATTGACATATATTTTGGCGCCGATTCTTTGGATGAACAGCTTTTTGCAATTGCTGACTTTTCCACACCGTAAGTGATCTAGACTGCAAATAAAGGATATTATAATTCAATTAACAACTATGAACTTTACGTGAAAATGAAAGTGCTTACGTTGCTTAAGTCTGGAATTGACCGTTCCGCATGAGGACACATTTTCTTCTCGACCTGTCTAATCCGTCCTGCTTTTTTTCGGCGGCTTTGCTCTTAGCCTCGACCTTCTTTATCTTTTTCACAAATGCCGTGTAGGCTCCATAATTCTTCTCGATAGCTTCGATTTCTTCGTTATCTTCTGTCGAGCTACCCTCTTGGTCACCTTCGCTTTCATCTTCTTCATCCATTTCTTTAGCATGTTAGCTTTCAGCGGGCAAATTTTGGATGAACTCTGACCCGGAACTCTAGGAAATTATGAAATTTTTTGGTTTAAAATTTAGATTTAAATTCGTGCGTCTGCAATAAGTTATTCAAAGTTTGCACTTCGTGTTGGATATTTGTAAAGTGTAACGGTGGTAAAAATAGTTCTAATGCATGCGTTCCTTTTGGCGGCTTTGCAATGTATTGTATAAGGTCGTCGTTCTCTTTGCTAAACGTTTTTAAGAAACAAATGTATGTTAACTTTGTTGTCGCAATTTCGTATGAATTTGGTTCCAGTTTGACGGTGTACGGTAATTTGATAATATAATTCGCAGCACGGTTTTGTATATAATATTTTGATCCATTGGACGGCAATGTGATGTAAAAGGCCATTTGTTTAGTTCACTTTACTGAGCTCTTGACTGTAGAATATTCCTGAAATGACTTCATGTAAATCTTTTAGACGATTAGTAATTGGAATGGAACTGATGACTTCACAGATTTCGAAAACGTCTTTTGTAAATGCTGTATAATAACCTTTGTCAAACAGCTTTCTCGTTTTATCTATGCGGAGAATATTTTTTTCGATGTCTCATGCGTTTTATGACTCAAGCCAAACATCAGTTTCGTTATAGAAATCAACGTCAGTTGGCGCCAATTTTGTTCTAGATTTTTCTTTTATATTATAGGTTTTCAGAAGCAACGGCAGCGTTTCGATGTAGCGATTTTGTTTAGTCAGTGTGAGGTGCCTTGATATCATTGTACAGATTTGGACAAAGTGGATGACTTACCCTCACAGACTTTTCAAAACCGGGTAGACTTTTGCAAAGCATTGGAGTGTCTAAACGTAGAGGTGTACAGGCAATTAGGTTGCCTATCAACTTTTAACTATCTCAAACACTTTAGACGAAAGGTCAATTCTAAGTAAAACCTGCATCGACGGTACCGTAAAATTCCAATTGCAAAACCACCCACCCCTTAAGGGGGTGGGGTGTCTGGCTGGACCGTTTTACAAAGTGGATGACCTACCCTGACAGACTTTTCAAAACCGGGTGGACTTTTGNAGGCAATTAGGTTGCCTATCAACTTTTAACTATCTCAAACACTTTAGACGAAAGGTCAATTCTAAGTAAAACCTGCATCGACGGTACCGTAAAATTCCAATTGCAAAACCACCCACCCCTTAAGGGGGTGGGGTGTCTGGCTGGACCGTTTTACAAAGTGGATGACCTACCCTGACAGACTTTTCAAAACCGGGTGGACTTTTGCAAAGCATTGGATTGTCTAAACGTAGAGGTGTAAAGGCAACTAGGTTAACTATCAACTTTTGACTATGTCAAACAGCGACTTCATCAACTGGACTTTTCATTAATGGCAATTTTAAAAAGACAATGCCGCCTGATCCAAAACCGTAAACTCCTGTGCAGCTCGACCGGAACTCGACTTTTCTAAAAAAAATGATTGAAATTAGTTTTGATATTAATTCATTTGTACTAACCTGAAAATTCGTAAAGTTAATATTGATTAAAATGAGAACCTTATTTGTCGTCAGCAAATTCTTGTTGAGTCTTTCTGTGGGCGAAGGACGTTTGGATGAGTCGCGCAAGTTTATTGCATTCCTCTTCTGTTTGATGTTGTTAGATTATATTTTGGAATTGGGTCATAAGGTCACCTGAAGGTAGGCATGCCACAAAATTTCTCGTTTACGTCATTTATGTCACCTAATGCTCCTGTTCCACAAAACCAAACTACGGTATTGTAGGTATTCATAAATTCTTTGCCGTGTTCAACAATGCCAAGGTCCTTTGCCGCTCGTACAGTGAACGTAGCAAGTGGATTAAGGACATAATTTTATACTGAAACCTCTACTTCTGGTAACTCATGATCAACTCTAAATGGCGAAAACACTGGAAATTCGTAATATCTGAAACAAAGTTTTCGTAATCCACTTGAAACGCCTTAACTTCATCCGAAAAAAATCACAATAAGAATAATTCCAGTTTGTCAGGCGTCGCAGAATAGAAAGTGGAAACTTTTCTTTTAGTTTCGCTTTTAGCTTTTCTTAGTGCTTAGAGAGATTTGAAGTTTTTGTTTAGATGTTCTACTGTATACAAGTTTAGATGGCTAAGATGCAGCCTTATGCATATGCAATAAAGGGTTTTGCACTTTTTAACTTTTCTTGCAGTACCTTCCTTTGGTCTGCTCTTAGGGATCTAGTTGTTGTTAGAATATTGAATACTATTGAACAAGTACAAAAATTCCATTACATTGCATATTGACTATGACCTGTTGGCCGGGATTTGGAATATCCATAACAGTTCCAATGAAATTTACTTGGCATGCCCCAGAACAGTTTCCATCAATGCGAATGAATCCGTTAACATTTTTTTAATATTTCGGTTCTCTTCGAGCGGTGAAACTGCATGGAATTTCTAATTAACGAAATCTACCAATGTGAAAAATGCAACATCGGATTTTTACACAAGGCACGACTGAAACGGCATCTGCTGTCAATCAAAGATGTTTATCCCGGGGGCGAGGGGTCATACAGAGACTTTCTTCAAGTGGACAAAAAAAAAGAGTAAGATTCTTAAACTAATTAGTCAATGAAAACCACCATCACCAATTACAAAGTAAAGGCAAAAGTTTGAGTTCCTTTTCCTTTTATATTTAAGTCTTCTTTGTTTCTCTGCCCAACTACTAATTGTAAAGTAAAATTCATACCTGCGATTGACCTCTTGTCCTAAGCGCAAGAGTTAATTGCAAAATTCTCCGACATCGTTGAGTAACACATTTTGGCATTTGATTGGGCTAGAACTATACCTTTGTACATGAGGTTGCAGTTACAATTAAGTCTCACGCGGATCGCACCGACATCATAGTTGTGCGATAATTCTTCAGAGGATTCATCGCATTTTACCGAGGTTCCATGTTTAGGCAAATTCGCTGCGACGAAAGTGTCTTCTGAAATTTTGACGAGTTGAAGATCAGTGTTTTCTACGCACGTCATTTGGCAGACCTTACTTAATTGCGCCACTGTTGCTTCATTAAGAATTGCTGTTATACAAGGTTGATGCGGGGATTCGAAAGCGTTAATCTAAAACATAGATATGTTACTTTTCTGTTTAAATTTTTTTCATTTTCGCGAAGAAATGATGGTTTTCGCACAAACAATGAACACAGTGAAAATTTAATGTTGATCGAATAAGAAGAAAATTCGTACTAGGACATGAAGCAACGCAAATATATTTTCGATTTTGTTGTTCAATTTGAATTTAGAAGTTAGTTTTTCATTTAGTACGAATTTTCTTCTAACTTTCGAACTTCAAATTTGTAATTTTAAAAAAGAAAAAAAAAGAAAGTAAATACCATACTCATATTAATTACTATTTCACTTTGATGTCGGTGATCGACCCACCCCCGCCCCTTCCCCCCCCCATCTCCTTAATAGCCTTTTGGAATTCAGGTGGGATTAGTCATCTTTATTTTGCTGACCGCCCAACAAAAGAAACTCTTCGTCTCAGATTCTATGCTTTCAAGAAACTTGGTCGTAATTACACTTTGACGTAACTGCTACTCGCGCATCTCCCAAAGACAGAGGCAGTGGTGGAATATTGACATTATCTTCTACCCCTGCTAATAAGCTCTGTTTATCTATCCATTGGATTTTCACAAGACATGCCTTGACGCTAACATCTTACTTAATCGTGGCCAATGTTGACATACCTCCCTACCCTTCATTTGACTCAAAAGTGTTAGATCTACAAAATGAGCTAGGATTCAAGAACAATTCCCTAATGATTGCCTACTCATTGGAGGTGACTTTAATGCTCGCAAGATTAAAGTCACCAAGTTCCGAACGATGAATTCTGCCGTGATGCGTCTAGTGGCATGCACAGATGACGAGGATTTAACAGATGCTCCTAAGAAAGTGAACAAAGCATGTACAAAACAATCTTCAACGTATAAAAACGCACAGTCTAATGTTAGTAAATTATATGTAAAAATTTTCCCACAACTTTTAAATACTCGTATTTTGTTTCGGCTCCAGATCCCCAGAACCATACCCGAATCTTACCCGGGTACAACTTCCTACAGGTGATTCAGTGCATTAGTGGTTCTAAATGCCTACCGTGGTATAAACGCGGTGCACCACGGTGTAACTTCACGGACGTTGGCACGATAGTAAAGTACATTAGGTTAGGTACTAATAAGTTATTAGTAATAAATAACATAACACAATAAATACCTGCATCTTCTTTGATTAGTCGTTGCTGCAATTTACGCTTTACGTTGTTATTTAATTTTCAATTTTAGGATACTGCGTTCAGAAATCATGCATCGTCAACCAATCAGTAGTCAACAGCCAACGACCAACATGAAGCCTCCTCCGGCTCCTGCTCCTCCAGTAACTCACTTTGTCTCGATTCTAATACTGAAAGTTAACCCATAGAATTGTTGGACTTCGTAATTGTTAGTTTTACTTTTTAATGATTTATGATTTGTGTTTTTGTTAGAAGAGTCGTCGGAGTTCGATAACAGCCATGATTACGGAGGAGATTCCGTCGTTCAGTTATTGTCGGAAGTCTATGGACTGCATACCCTCAAGCGCGAGTAGACGTCTATGGAATCAGAATCAAACGGAAAAAATTGTCATCACAGAAGAGCCGGATCAAACACCTGCCGCAATATCCCGGAGCGACGGGCCAAAGCGGCTATTTCCGAAGAGCGCTCGTGACAAGTCAATGATACCTACTCCTGTGACATCACAGCATCAGATTTCGTCAAAGACTGTTGGTCGGGTAGCACCAATTACTACACTTGCCCGGAAACCACAACAACGTGGCCCTACTGAAACCCAAACTGTGATAGCGATTAACTAAAAACGCACCAACGACCTCGACCTCTGTAAAACGGTATAGTCAGAAACTACGTCTGTACGACTGTCTGTAACTCGATTCGATCAGCTTATTTGGTTAGATTTAGATAGTATACGATATTTAAAATCGAAGCACTTCATATTTCTATTAATTCTTCTATTCAATCTAGAAAGACGAAGGATTGAGAGTTTAAGTTTTGCGTTACGAACGACTTGACTCGGATACTGAATCAAGAAAAAGAGTTTCATTTCAATCATCCGACGTAATAATTTTTCTTTTAATGTTTTAGACTCACGAACACTAATTCGGTAATACGTGGAGGTAGTTCGTCTAATTTAGCTATGAGAGGACGATCAACTGTAGCTTCAAAGAAAGGGTTGACCAGAGCTTACGTCAATGGAATCATTTGGATGGCTTAACAACACTTGTGTAACGACTCCTGGAACTACTCGCAGGTAAATTGCCAATT
This sequence comes from Rambutanura hunanensis, assembly GCA_019776465.1. NCBI lineage: Eukaryota > Metazoa > Arthropoda > Collembola > Poduromorpha > Neanuridae > Rambutanura > Rambutanura hunanensis. Next base: position 2,468 of record JABASK010000321.1, on the reverse strand, counting down.
ACAAATGTTGCCTTCACCAATATAATGTATACATTAGTTTTTCAAACAAGGTTTCGTTACATACCGTAAACCTCCAGTGCTCCAGTTCATAATTCTCCATGCATTTAGGCGGATAAATATTCTATTTAATAAAGTAGGGAAGTGATAAAACTTATGTTAGTCACCTCATTTGCATATGGTGTCCAGGGTTCCCTTTTCTCATGTGGATTCTGTGTACTAATTTCCGTCTATGAAACGTGATAAATACAAAAATTCAAAAAGGATGACACAAATTTTTTTGTCCCATCCAAAGAATTTTTTATTGAAGATTTGGATGATACAAAAAAGTTGATAAATCAAATTTTTTTGGACAAAAAAATTTTTTCGGCAAAACAAATTTTTTTGAAGATTTGGATGATACTAAAAAGTTGATCAAAAAAAAATTTTTTTTTGGACCAAAAAATATTGAAGATTTGGATAATACAGAAATTACTTTATATCCAATAACAAAATGGCGAGATGCTCCAAAAGCTAGCTGAATATATAGCAGGAGCACCGCCTGCTTTCTGGCATTAGTGTAGTTAATTTAAAAATGGTTTTGTTTTCTGAAAGATGGGTTGAAAACGTAGCACGCCCTTAGCCAGACAGTGGACCCTGAATTTTTTAGGTCAGGTTAAATTGAAGAAAATCATCTAGTAGTTACATGATCCCAAACCATGCATGGTGAGAAAAACTTAATCCTCCTGTGGTACTAGCTGAAGATTTACGGTAAATGAAGCTATCCATTTTATCTCGACGATGCAAATTAAGTTCTACTTTTTGCAGGTTAAGTGGGTTTACTTCCTCAACCGTGAAAAGAAAAGTTTTTTGCTCAAAATCTACTGAGAATATAAATCGGACCATTTCTGGAAAGGCGGCTATTCAGAAAGTCCTAAAACCTCCTTCTACTGGTCCCGGTGACAGCAAATTTCGGAATAGCATCGCCTTCGCAATGTGTGATTTACTCGTCGATTTTGACTATCCAAAACTAAAGTCGGTTCAGGAATTTCATTCAATGCCCACAGCAGAGTACTTCAACATTTGTCAAGTAATTAGTCTCGCTCATTTAGTTGTAATCGTATTCTTTAAGGGGTTTCCACTCAGAATGTAATTATTTTTGTAGTTTCTTTTGCAAATAATTCGATTTCGAAAATTTACTGGAACCAAACCCGATGAGTTTGGTCAACAGCTTCATGATATCAGCCTTCTAATCAATTATCCTGGAAATATTCCAAAGTCCGTGTTTAAAGATGGTAAGTGAATGACTTGTACCCCGGGTGTACTGAATTTTTAATTTTAAACACTAAAGTTCTTGGAATCGTCCTTAATGTTTTTTTAACAGTTAAAACCTACGCTTCATGGCCAGTTGCCATTACTTTTTTGTACTGGCTCGGCTGTCGGATCATGGCTATTTGTACACCTCGATCGTTTGGTGTGAAAGCTCACAGTATCGATGCCTTGGGAGAAAATGGTGATTTTGTAAGGAAAATACTCATTTACGTTTTTTCACTTGATTTTCAATAAGTGGAATATAAATTGTCATTTGTTGGAAAATTTTGGCGCATCAAATGTAATATTAAAAAAAACTAATAGAATGCCCGAACCTTACTTTTGATTATGGTAGAATTTCACGGAATTATTGATGGATTCCATTCGTCGAATGTTCGGCAAGCATAACGAAGGATTGGACACAGAGACGGAAAAGGAGAAAGAGGAATATCGTAGAACTATTAGTGAGTTACAATGTCTTTCACTAAATCAAATGAGACCCGAGTATTCTTGCATTAAAGGAATTGAAGTTGAAAATGATTTAATTTGAATAGTGGAAGCATATTTGTTTGACCAAAATCAGAATGTCGAAAATCTTCAAGCTAGCTTGGTGAAGTCAACGGATCAGTTAAATGTTTTGCAAGGCGTCCCTGATCCATCAAAAGTAAATGAGACCTTTTCAATTTCACAGAAAAATGTGGTTAATCTCGATTTAGTAATGATATTTATGGATTGCCGTAATATTTATGCACTTATCCAAAAATACGAAAGCCAGTTTCTGGAGGTTTAGATTAATACTAACTTTTTTTTACCTCAAATACCTTACCCTGTCTTAGCATAAAGTTAACACATCCATAACATTCACAATATGTCGGAATTTGATTTCACAGGATCTTATGAAGAATACAGCTCTGTGTTTTGACAAGAAGTCGGAACTTCTTTCGAAACAAAGGGAATTGAAGGATTTGCTTCTTCAGTATACAAATATTATAAATATCACTTCTCAAAAAGGAACTTTGGGTAAAAATTACTATTTGAAAAAGTTAAGAATGTGATTAACTAAAATGAATTCGTTGGCATTTAGAAAAGAAAATAGCACAAGAAGAGGAGCTTTGTACGGAACTGACCCTTCGTGTCGAGAACCAGCCTGTGAGTGTTCAAGGAATGGATATCATATTCCG
>JABASK010000320.1:0-16697 GCA_019776465.1 Rambutanura hunanensis | reverse complement strand
AGGAATGTTAACCACAATTTAGGATACGTTTTCATCTTCACATGCCAAGGCAATCTAAGGTCAGGAATACACAGATCTGTAAGTTACTTCGTTCATTCATCCACACATTAATAATCGAATAACTCAAAACAAAGGTAAGTTAGGGCTTAGGGGGACAATTCTGAGACAATAACACTCGCCATTTTAACAAGTTTAGATGGGTGTTGTGTAGCAACAATTGTCCAGAGAATTATAAGTCCCTTCCTATGTTAAGACTTGTTAGGTTTCTCTTTCCTCTTAACTCCAAATCTAACCTGGACAATTTTTGCTACACACCACCCCAATGACCTTGACCTGTGACCTCAATATATGAATACATGGGTACATGTGATACACCAAAATGATCGTCTTATCGTCAGGAACAACTTTTGTATAGGTCATTTTTGAGGTTATAAGGAGTCTTTTTACTTTGACCTTGACCTTTGACCCGAGGGAGTGACCGGGGCACCCTGTGTATTACATTATAAATGATCGTCTCATCAATCTGAACAACTTTTGTAGGAACAAAAAAAATTTTTTTTTGGAAAAAAACTTAGAAAATTTTCACTGGTCTCAGTGGACAATTTTTGCTATACACCTCCCCAAAGCCAAAGCCACCAAGCAGTAGTACACCAGTTCAAAAAGGAACTTCGTCAAGATGGGAACCAGCCAGCGGTGATGCTGCTAAGGATCGAAAAGGCAAAGATGATGGAGAAGATAAAGAGTCAACATTAGCTGAAAAGTCACTCATTCAAAAAGTTTTGCGAAAAGGACTTTTGCAAACAACCAAGGCTGAAATTGAGATTCTACGACGAAATCCTTCGTCAACACTCTACTCTACGAAGTCTTTTGAAGATATGAACTTGTAAGGAAGTTTACCTTTGTCATATAAATAGATATCCCTCCTCCCCTCTTACTAATCTTAAACTGAATTGTTCGTTTAACACACTAACACCTGAATGGATTTTTAGGCGACCGGAACTTCTCAAAGCCATTTACCAGATGGGATTCAACGCCCCATCGAAAATCCAGGAGGCTGCTTTGCCATATCTTCTACGTGATCCGTGAGTTTAAAAACTGTTGTTTTAAAATTAAACTAATCTTTGTCCTTGATTTATATGTAACACCAGACCGCAGAACATGATTGCCCAGTCACAGAGTGGAACTGGAAAAACGGCTTGTTTTGTCTTAGCTCTACTCATGCGCGTGAACGTCAAGCTTAATTTTCCACAAGTTGTTTGTCTTTCACCAACTTACGAATTGGCATTGCAAACTGGTGCCGTTATTGAGCAAATGGCTCAATTTTGTCCTGATATTAAGATATCGTATTGTGTACGAGGTGTTGACGGTACGAAAAATATAACATTTTTCGTTAATCAAATTATTTCGTTTCGCACAAGTAATTATCCAATCTTTTCAGATCCTTGTGCTCGTGGCGAGAAAGTGGATAGCCACATCGTCATTGGAACGCCAGGAAAAATGACTGACTGGGCCTTACGCCTTGGCTTTTTGGATATGAGCAAAGTTCGTGTCTTTGTTCTGGATGAGGCTGACGTTATGATTGCAACTCAGGGGTATCAAGACTCGAGTACCAAGTTGCATCGGTAAGAAAAACCAAAGCAGGTTAATTTAATGAATATTTGAATTCTAGTACAGAATGCCTACCACTTCGTCTACAGGAAACTCCCAACTTCTTGTCAAATGATGTTGTTTTCTGCGACGTATAACACAGAAGTACTTGACTTCGCTGAGAAACTAATTCCGGATGCTACGATCTTTCGCCTTACTAGAGACGAAGAAAGTTTGGATAATATCAAACAGTATTACATCTTATGTAAATCAGAACAGGACAAATATCAGGCTATTGCTAACATTTATGGAGTCATTACCATTGGCCAAGCGATGATTTTTTGCCATGTAAAAATTTAGCTATTTTGTATTTCAATGTTTTTTTTTCTTGTTTTTTTCTAAAACGGATTATTTTTTAGACTCGTCAAACTGCTAATGGTTTGGCAACCAAGCTCGTTCGTGATGGTCACGCCGTGGCTCTACTTTCGGGTGAATTGACAATTGAGCAGCGTCTTGATGTTTTGACCAGATTCAGAAACGGTCAAGAACGAATCCTGATTACGACCAATGTCATGGCACGAGGTAAGCGCAGTGGACAAAAGGTTTGCATTTTGTTAAAAAGAAACGTTACTTGTTTTGGAAAGCTTCTTGATCTCCACATGGTGTGTCACAGGTATTGACATTGACCAAGTCACTTTAGTTGTCAACTACGACCTTCCCATTGACGTCGTTCATCATCGTCCCGACTGTGAGACTTACTTGCACCGTATTGGTCGTACTGGACGGTTTGGTAAGGCTGGAATTGCCATCAATCTTATTGATAGTGAACGAAGCTTTACCAACATGAAGATAATTGAGGAGCATTTTATGAAACCTATCAAAAAGTTGGATCATGAAAATGTGGCAGAAATTGAAGATCTTGAAAACTAAAGATATAAAATCAAAACGTTCCGAGGCAATTGCGTGTAACTGCATGGTCAAGACAAAACGAAAAGCACTTTCAGATTTGTAAGACCCAAGCTTACTATAATCGACACTTATATTTTCGTAGAAACTTTTTTTATCATAAACGTTTACTTTTTGGTTCATTTCTTTTTACAGATTTTTCGAGAACGCAAAAAAAGAAGACCATTTTGATACTTGTGATTTTGGCTTTGAACGTTAAACCTGTAAGATGCCCAAAAAATGAACTCCAGAGAAATAAGTACCGGTCACACTTCCTGTTCTGGTCTCAAGCACTAATTCAGTTAAAGACTTACGTAAGAGAGTTTAGACATAATTTTACATTATTCTGGGCAGAAATAAATTACTTCTTTTAGGTACATGATACTTTGATATTTGATCACTTTCTAAATAACTTTGACACTTTTTTAGTAATATGGAAGAGAAAGGAACAGCTGTTGTCGTTCTCATGTTTCTCTTATGACGCATATAGATTTCGCAATTTTCCAACGAATCGATTGTGTTAGCGATTAATTTCAAAAGCTCAATTTCACACTTAAGACATCACAAACCGGTTTCTAGGTACTGTAAAGGTTACGATAGGTCTGTTTGGGTTAAGGTTAAAAGGTCATTTGGCACATGAACTTCTGGAATAATGCCGGGTGACACTTTTACAAGTACAGGGAATCTCTTTGATGTTTGTGCCTGAATGAGTAGGCAGCATAATGATGGGGTCGATTGACTGGTTGTTTTGAAATGTTGGCAATGGCTGAAAAAAATGGAAGGTTATTACTAACAGAGTAGAATGATAGGCATAACCTAATAACCGGCTGGTTAGTTTAGCTTACCAGCACTCATGGTAAATTCTATGAGACGTGAGAACGTCTGAAGTGCAAACCATGGCCAAGGAGTTGGCGGACTTAAATTTGACGCAAGAAATCCGTAAGGACTGATGACACGAACTATTTCAGTAATACAGAGAACTACGCCAACGGCAGCAGTAATTAATGAGTACTTGATTACTTTTTGAACCTAATGTAAAAGAAAAGAAGGTAGAGTTGTCAAGGTCAAGTGATACTAACATGCTTGGCTTGATAGGTTGACCTTTTTACCTGGTTTTTGCGTGACAGTTTACGATTTAGTCGGTAGTCCAGTGCAGTTTGATTGACATAAGCGATATGTGAGAGGATTGATTGAAGCGTAAAGTCCGGCCCACCACCGCTACTAATGAGAAGACTTTCGCTGATACCACCAGCGGGTCTGAAATTTTTTTAAAAAATTACTAGAATTTTTTCAATTTTCTAAAAAAATTTCGTCTTCACCGTTCTTCCCCAAGATCCATAGATTTTCGAGAACTGCGCCGTTTTTCATTGGCGTTGACAAGAAGTGAAGTGCTTTCAGATTTGCCGTCTTCTTTTTCTTTTCCATTTCCTCCGTTTCCGGACGTGGTTGTACACCCATCAGTTTCCGACCAAGTGAGCGACTTTTTACGAATTCCACTTACCGTCCCACCTAAAGATGAGTAAGGCTCAACAATTTATACAATTGTAAGGTCAAAGGTTATCGTACTTTGTAGGGCTGATGCTGTTCCACCGGACGAGTTGCGTAGTGCTGTTCCAGTCCCTCCGCTTTTTTTGCGTGGTAAAACCGGACTCGGCGGCCTGACCGAAATGCCCTTTGGACCGGAACTGGAAGCTGAAGCGGAGGATCGACTCGCGGCCTTGTCACCGCCTGGTGCAGAATGGATATCTCCTATGTTGACACATTAGGTTATTTTAGGTTAAGTTATTTAGGTTATTTTCATTTTCTTTTTTGAAACTAAATATGAGGCTTACGCGTATCGCTGGCACGTGCCGAGTCGGCAGAAGCTATAGAAACTGTATGATCATTTTCATCTGTAATTTTTATCTTGGGCGTATGAGAAGTACTGGATGATTGAAGAAGCGTCGGGGCTAGCGCTGCTGTCAGCGATGAAGCCAAGTTTTGTCCAGGAGCCATCATTCCAGCCATCATCAATCCAGCGACGCCTTTAAGACACGTTCAAATTTTATTAAAACAAAGCTTGGAGGAGGAAGATGGCAATTCTTTCATGAACAAACAGAAAATTCGTCACCTTTTTCATTCACAGGCATTCCTCTCCCACCAGTCCCACCCTCACCACCCCCGCTGGTGGCATAACCTAGGATTCCGAGAACTCGGTTTCCAGCGTAGAGAAAAGACCCGCAAAGAAAAAGTCCCCAGACAGCAAACCCAAGTTGAAAGCCCAGTCGCACAATCTAATAAAACATGTCAACATTCTACTCAAACTGAATTTTATTTTCAGGCTCAAAATTTTGATAAATTGGAAATCAAAAGATTTTTTTTTCAGTCCTACTCCCACTGGGGTCAATTCCCGGGAATTCATGCTTATTCCTCGAGAAATTTTGGGATTTTCCCAATTTCTCGGAAATAGAGTTACAATCCCAAGGGATGCGTAACTTTCGCGAGTGTACATTTAGTGTCTTTTTTTTTAAAAAAAGTTCATTCTTCCTCTTTTTTTTTAAATTTATTGTTTTTAATTTAACATAAATTTAAAAGAAAAAAAATAGTGCTTACCACCAAGTCCGTGTTAATACTGGAGTAGATGGCTGTAGCAATAACAGTAACAAAGTGAAGCGTTATAGCAATCGAGAACAAAGTTTTCTTTCGTATTTGTTCACGCCCTTCTTCCATCTATAAAAAAATTAATTTAAAAAAATTAGCTGAATTATATTTATTTTCTTTTTAGATTGTTTTATTACAGATTTCACCAGTTTCGAAGGATATAGATTTTACCATAATTTTTTTGAAATGTGTATAAATTTAATTGGCTTTATAATGAAGTAATATGTTCTTTTAGCTTAAGGGTAACGATTAAGTGGGACCCATGTCTGATTTTTTTTTTGAAAGAGAAAGTTTGGAAACCCAGAGGGTTCTTCCAGGAAAATTTCACCGTTCGCAAATTTTTTTCATCCTCTACCAAATTCCACGTAAATGCTTTCCTAACTGCCTATTTTTTCCGGAGGGAAAAAAAGGTCAAATGTCAATTTTATAACTTTTGTAAGTCGCGTATAAGCTTTCCTTTGACAAAAGCGCTTCTCTCCTCCTCATCGTTCCTTAATTGGATTTGAATTTCGCTCTAGGAATTTTATTTTTCAAAAATCGAAATTGGCCTGAACTTTCTCCTAAGCCTTTCTTCTTCTTTGTACAACAAGCAAAAGTCAAAGTCACTTCATTTCATTTACATTTCATAGAATCCAGGAAGGGATATGAACTTTTTGAACAATAGAATTTAATCCAGCGCGGATCTTCCGAGTGAAAGCTCAGACTCGCCTGCTTTCACCAGCCTATTACTTTTTTTTTTCTAAAAAAAAGACTACGAAATCTTTGTCTGCAAAAAAAAATATTATTTTGAATTTAGGAAAGAAGAAAATGAGATATCGAGATAAAAACCCGGGTTTTTTTGTGGGACTTGCTTTTACTAAAAGGAACGTTGAAAAGTGTGCAAAAATTTAGGCCTGCTTTTTCTCGCTGTATTGAAAATTTTTGTAAGTTCCTTATGCAAAATCAATCGAGAACGCGGCACGTGCTGAATATAATTTTGCGAAATGGGTCTTCTATGTTGCTAAGCCCCGAAAACGAAATTTTTTTTTTCGGTATTGGACTATGATTATTTTGTAAAAAAAAAAATGTAAAAAGTAAAATAATTCCATTTCTGTAGTTGATTATTCGCAACGATGATGTTGCAAAATTTTTAAAAAGTTCCAGGATTTGTGAAGCAGGTGGGTTCAGAGCAAATAGCAAAACATACCTAATTCCCAATTCCCTAAGAACGCCTTGAAAATGCTACAAAAAATATTTATCGTCGACTGAACTTAACAGGAAAAACGAACTTTTTTAACTTATTTTTTTTTTAAATTTTACGATTTTTTTTAAATGCTATCACTTTTAGAGTATTTGCAACATGATCATAATTAAAGCTAATTAATTCCAAGAAAAGACCACGCAAGAAATTGAACTTTGCCCTGGCTGAGTAAACAATAGAGAGTTTTGAAAATTTGTAAAAAGAACAAAGTTAAAATAAACAGAAAGTTTGAGAAATGAAGTGTTTTTGTTTAAAGTAATAATGAATCAAAAAGTGAAAATTACAAGTCTATAAACACAGTTTAGTTCGTGGTCGTAAAATTCCATAAATCTTTCATACTTTAACTACTTTTTTTTTTAAATAAAATTCGTTTCATCCTGTTTGAACAGCTTCCGTACTAATTAATAGCATCAGCGTCCGAGGCCTAAATTTAGAGATCAAACGAAAGATCAAGCATTCCATACCAGACTTTCATCAAAACAAATTTTTTCTTGCAAAAAAAAAAAGAAGTAACCTTTTGACCTTTCCGAGTCAGCTCAAATCATCCAGAAATATTGTCATGGTGACGGAATGATCAGGTGACACACGTGTCTTGAAAATGAACTACACGTCCTATACTTTCAAATTGCTCACAGTCTTACTTCTTTTAAAGCGAACACACTCCATTCTCAATTTCCATCACTACATTTGTCATTTTCTAGAAATTTTTAAGATTTGACCTTTGACCTTATTTTTTCTTGCTAACCTGAGTAAGTTGATGAAATGCTATTTGGATGAGACTAAAAGATGAAATGAGGCAAGGAAAGCCCAGATCCCAAAGAATACTTCCGAGCATTGTAGGCAACGTCTGAAAAAAAACCGCAGAAAAATCATCAAGTTCCGCATTTTCTATTTCCGCTTTCCTAAAAGCTTTTTTCTTTCAGTTGATAAAATCTTGCGTCGTTCTAGAAAATGTAGTCAACCGTTTTAGAACTGCGAAACCTAATTTTTGTAAGAATACCGTAAGTTTTCTAGTAGCAGCACTGGAAAAGAAGTTTTTACTAGCTTTTATCTGGTTTCTAACATCTAGGCAGATGAATTTTACGGTAGAAGTCTAACTTATTTCGTTTTATTTTCTAGAAAGTTTCTATCGTTTTAATTTAAAAAGCTTGTTGCCATGGGCAACCCGTCTCTTTTGACATAATAGCATCTCAAGTCTTCTCCACTCGACTGAATTTGTGACATGACCTCAATAATTCTCTGGCAGATACCATCCAAAATTCGTTCAGAAAGTAATTAGTAGACAATTCCTGCCTTCTCATAAATATTAAAACAAGTCATTTTCCAAACTGTTCAAAATAATATGCTTCGTCAACAGGAATTTCACCCAAAACCCTACTTGTTCAGGATTTTTGCCTTTAGACACAAAACTCACTTTGCCTTTTCTCGTTCAAATTTGATTACTTCTAGCAAGAGTGAAAAAATTTAAAATTCAAAAAAGAGAAAAAAATTTAAAAATAGATCAAAATATAAAATATTAAAATATACAAAATATTACAAAAAAAAGTTGACTTCTTACCCGTTTAAATCCATAAGGGTCAATACAGAGTCCAGCAGCTCGTGAAATGCCAAGAAGGCATAGAAAACTGTTAATTGTTGACATATATGGTCTAGTTGATAATTGTGATCTAATAAAATACATAAACAAAATGACAAATTTAACTGAATTAAATTACTTAATTAAACATTTTTTTAGAAAAAAAAACATACGGTACAAGTGTTCGTTATAAAGCCAAAATTGACTGTCTTACTGATTTATTGGTTGAGCTTATTACTTCTGCCAAACGCGTAAAAGTGCTTTTGCAGCAAAAACTTTTTCTTTAGCGAGAACTTTTACCTAACCAGTTAACTTTTTCTACTTTTCTTGGCAAAAATTGGATCGATCTTGGTCGCACTTTATCTAAAGCAACGTGAAGGTCCTGGATAAACTAACGACCCTGACACTACCGAAATGAGGGTGTGGGGAAGAGACAACAAGTGTGTCCGTGGCTCGTCCCTACTTGTCACTTCTTGTTACTAAACGGTTCTGGTTCATTGTGTCATTCCTTGTTAACTAACAAACTTTGACCAACTTTCTTTTCAATTTACTTGAAGCAAGTGGCACACACGCTTTGTTGTCCCCACCAATAAATTACACTCCTCCCTCTTTCCATTTCCTTATTACGATATTCTACGACTTTTTTGTGCTTCACTAAAATTACTTCTTTTTTTATTGTTTTTTCTAGGAAAAACTACTTTTTGAGTCTTCCCGCCGCTTCTTTCTTTACCTCAGATTCAAAATGGAGAAGAAAGCGTAAAAGGCTAGGAAGAAAAAGAGTCCTGCAAAACCATAGGAATGAAGGAGAAACGTCCAGCGTAAAGTGGCATGAAGGGTCACAGAATCTGGTGAATAATACGTCAGAGGTTCTTCTCCGGCCAAAGGTGAAAGGTCAATCTGTTCGGTAGGTTCTATAGTACAATTGACCTTTGACCCCCCTTCTCCCCCTCCGAGCATCGCAGCCAAATAGTCTTCATCAGGTGATAAGTCACCATCAGTTTCCCATCCTGGACAAAAAAAATGCAGCTTATTTAGTTAAGAATCATTCTGGATTATAAATCGCATGGCGTGGCCAACCCGTTCTGATTCGCTAGACGGAAAGGTAAATCCTCCCCATTCGTTTTTTCTGTTTTTTTTTAAAAAAAAAAAGAAAAAGTTTTAAAAGCTTCACCGAAGAAACTAACATCTTATCCATTATGCACAAATACGTAGGAAGGACTTAAGTGCCCATTCAAAAGCCACGAGTTGTCCAAATGGGTGTTACTTTTTTTCAGAATTCTCATCTTCTGACAGCACTTATTCTGAACAACGGGTAAAAACCGGTTTTTTGAGATAAAAAAAAGTCAAACGAAATAAGAAGAAGAGGAGGAGGAGGAGGAGAAGGAGGAGGAGGAGAGCAAACGTCAAGGTGAAAGCAAGCACTTTCTCTTACTTTTTCAAGAAAAAAAGAGAAAGGTCATAGGTGACACTTTTAACAGGCGTTTGGAGGAAACCCTTAAAGTTCAACTTTCTCCGCAAGTGCTTTCTCGTTTTGGACGGAAATAGAGATTAAGATCCAGAACATTTATGGTAGAAAATGTGAGACGTAAAATTGCATGTTAGAAAATTCTTGACTCTTAACTTCTTTTTTTTGTCAAGAGAAAGTCAAACCTCCTAGGATTACATAATGAACTTGTTTATAGAGACGATAGCTTAACTTGAAGAAAAAACAGACCCTGAATTGCCGGTCTCCATTCTAAAGAAAAACTTTGGAAAGCTGAAAAAGACCTTTTTAACTTAAACTTTAAAGCCTAAGACCTGAAAGTTTAGCAAAAGAAAACTTTATTGAAGAAAGTTCTCGATTTTAGTTTTAGTCATTAAGGTTTCCTTCATTCAAAACCAAAAAAGAACAATGAAAGACGTAAAATTTGGCACCAATTTTACCAATAATTTTAGAACCTTCTTTATCCTTTGTTTCTACGGGTGAGGTTTTAGGTTTTTTAGGTTAATAACCTAATAAACTTTGCCTATTATTAACTAATAATATCTCTCATTAAGTCACTCACAGAGATCCTCTCAAGTTAGAGTTTGAACCTAACAAACTAATAATCTAAACTAATTTTTTTCAGGTCTAACTAACCTTCCTTGTTTGACCTACAAACAACCTTCACCGAGTTACTAACTATTAGTTTTTAGTGTTTTTGTGCGCTTTTTTGTTTCGCTTTTCTAAATTTAAACAAAATGAAAACAACCTTTCACCTTTTTTCTCTTACCGTTGCTCTCTTACGAAAATTTCCAAAAAAAAAGAGGAAGAAAGAAAATGAGATCTGTTCCACTTTATTTTCGTTAAAAGTCTTTTGGGTTCAAAATCTGAAGCTTTTACTTTTCTCCTTCACTAAATTTCATTGTTTTGTTCCAATTTTCAAGAGTTTTTTTTTTCATTATAATGTTGGTTACTTTCTTTTCGTTTCTTTTAACATTGACTCAAATCCTTCAGACGCTCTCTCGTTGCCTTTAGTTACAAAGGACTACAACTTCTGAAAAGCGATTTTGGTTCATTTGTGCAAAAGTAAAGAAAACAATTTGCAGATTAAAATTTCTTTTTTTTGTATAAAGCTATAGAATTCAATCACCGCAACCTAGCAGGATAGTTTAGTCTAAAAGCTTCGTTTTCGACTTGTTAATGATGTGGACCATCAAATTCTAAGCCTGACGAAAAAGGAGTGAAAGTTGGTGAAAAATGTATTAGGCCATAAAAATGCCCGCCTCGTCCAAGCCTTTCTCAGTTTAATAATAAATGATCCTCAACCGCATCTGGAAGCATTTGAAGTTAAAGCGATAGCACTTAAAATGTATTTCATACACGGAGAAAGTGGACGATTTCAGAAAAAAAATGGCACTTTCACGGCTCAAGTGAACGTACTTCTATTTTTTTCATGCCGAAAAAAGTTTAAATTTGTGAAGATTAGAAAGAAATTTCGGTGTAAAAAGAAACGCTGACGGTGAGACATGAGGCTTTCTTGAATTTTAAAGTGAAAGTATGTGGATTCAAGATCCGATTTAAAGCTAAGGCGAGTGACATGACATAGTTTCTACTTTTGAAGTTGAAAATCGAACAAGCTTGTTCAACTTACGCTTTTTTTTTGTTTGTAAAAGGCACAGAAAAAAACCGAAAAGAAAACAAAGTTTCTCTTCACTTTTTTTTGACAAGTGGCACGAGCCATCTAACCCGGGTCATTTGTTTCCTGTCAAATTTGAAGCCGAAAGAAATGAGATTGCAAATCCTCACAGTAAAAAAGAAATGTCATTTTATTTTTGAACAAAATATAAAATTTCAAAATAATTTGACAATTTTTCAAACTTAGGAACTAACCTTTTCTCTTATATAACCTTTTCTCTCGAATCAAATGTTGTAACAAATTTTTATAAAATCTGAGGTCATTCTTTTCAATTTTCATAAAATTTGCAATTTTAATAAATTTTATTTTTTTCATCCAACTTTCTTCTCTCCCCGGGTTTCTTTTTATTGATATTTATTCCTTGAGCGACAACCCTTGTAATTTACTGTTTTTTTTTAAAAAAAAAATTGGAACAAGTCAAAATTTTCTTGAAGGTTTTCACCACTTTTTTCTGCCTGCTCTTGAATTATTAATCGTTCTTTTGAAACAAATTTGCACAACTACCTGTAACGGACAATAACTTGGAGGACGTGGGTTGCAGGTGTCTGGACACTTTTTTTCTTTTTAATCGATTAACCGAAAAAAGTTCCATTTCTCATGGAATTGAGGATTTATAGGAAAAAGAAATGATAATTAAGAGTTTTACGAGAACCGGGTGACTCGGATTTGTCGGATTTGGCTTTTACTTTTCGTGTTCGTCATGGAAAACTTTCTACTGCTTCCTTCCGAAATACACGCTCTGATTTTTTTTTTCGTTTTAATTAATTTCTTTCCTAAACTCGTTCTTTTTTCCTTATGCCTGAGCGTTTTTTCTCATTAGTTTTAAAATTAAATTTAAGCAAAAGCAAGTTAGGATTAAAGATTTTAGAATCTGAGTAACTTTTAAATAAAGTTTCGTAGTTTCGAAAAAAATACTAGTTTCGGTGAACTAGCATTTTTTTGTAGTGTTTTCATCCGAAACTCTACAAGAGACCTAAAAAGAAATTCATTAGGAGCTAGAACCGTAGAGCAACAAATGGTTTCTTTAGAAGAAACCCTTCGGTTCTTCTTTTAAGGTAAATGAGAAAAGTGGGCTTTGATGTAGAAACTGGATTGGTCGACAGATTTTAGAAACTAGAAATTTTGTAGAAAGTGAAATTACTAGGGAATTCATCATCAAAAAAGGGCTAGGAATATAATGGTAACGGATTACTTTCAATTGCTTTCTATTTTTTTTAAAAAAAAAGAAGAAAAGACCACAGAAAAGTTTTCTTTTCCTGTGTTTTTTTTTCTTTTCATTTTTTCGTACATGAAGTAAAATTTGAGCTAAATTTACCCAGTTTGTAATATAATGGTTTATTTTGAGAACTTACTTTATTAATTTTCAATCGTATTAACTTTCAAGTTGGTACTAAATTACGGCTCTCTTTGTAAGGTTTCTTGCTTAGTTTAGTTAGTAATGACTTTATACAAAAAAAAATTGAACTCACTTTTTAAACCTTTTAAATTTTAAATGTATTTTATTAATAAAATTATTAACCTATTTAGTGGTTTCCTTTTTAGTTTCTTTTTTATTAGATTCATTTCGAATAAAAAGAGAAGAAACGCCGAACTTACATTAATTTACAATTATTTTCTTTAAAATTAAACACTTCTTTTTCTGGCGAGAAAGTCCGTTTCTCTTCATCAAAAGTTTAGGTTCAAACGGCGCTTTCTTTTAATAGAAAAGAAATGCTTTGCCTTGCAAATTTACCGTAAAAAATTCATGTCTTTCAAATAAAGTGGACAAAAAACATAAATGCCTCGCATTAGTCACGCGTTTTGTCTAAACTGCCCAAAAATAAATAGCAGTTACTTACGCAAGTTAGAAAAAGTAACCCAAATTATACAAAAATAGGCTACAATTCGCAATATGCAAAAGAAAAATTCGCGGTAGTGAATTTTTGGATATTAAAGTTGTTGTTTTTTTGTCAAGTTTTCTCAAGTTTCTTTCCTGGGTAGTACGCTTAAAATTTTTAGGTTAAGCTAACCAATAGGAGAGAAAAGAAGTATTGTGTTGAAATAAGAGTCGGGTTGAAATACGGCAAACAAAAGGTCTTAATGAAAAGTAAACCTTCGCTTTCTTCTGCCTTAGATCCCAGGTAAACAAGTTGACATCATGGAAAAGAACAGATCACTTTTCCCGGGTTCAAATAAAACCTGTGCAGAAGAGAAAGGCAAGATGTCACCTTCATGTCGAGAAGGAAGAAGACGAGAAAGATTCAATCTTTATGAACTTTGGAGGCTCAATTTTGGAAAGCAAAAGTGAAAGCTTCTCCTCTGTCTTTGCTTTTTTTTCAGGTATAAGACTAAAACCCGAAACCCGGGTCTTTTCTTAAACTTTTGGTACGGATGAGTAAGTTTTCTATACAAAGAAAGTGGATAAAAGAAAAGTTTTGGGAAGAAAAGAACTATAAAAGTGGAAGCAGTGTGAAGAGAATAAAAAAAACGGAGATGAATTCAATTAAAACTTGACATTTTTGAAAAAGAAAAAAAAATACTTTTTTCAACTTAATTTAAAAGAAAGTGAGGCGTGTAACGTTGTTTTACACATGTGTGTTATAGAATTGTAGAAATTAGACATGCAAAAGTCTAACACGCTAGAAATGCATATAATTTCTGGATAAATTATAACCCGTATTTTTTCACCTTGCAAAATGACAATTTGTGAAAGTCGGACAGATCAAAGGGAAAACTGTCTCTGGTTAATCTTGAGCCTTTTGTTGTTAAATTTCACAACTTTCATCCAAATTTTGAATTTGAAGGCGAAAGTTAGAACATAAAAGGGTTTCGTATTTCATCTCTTATAACATTACTATACAAAACAACAGTGCGCGTCAAAGCTCTTTTAGAACCAAATTTTGAATTTTCCTTAGTTACATTATTCTAATAAAATTAAAGCCTTTTTCCCTTCAGCTATCTAAACCAAACTTTCCTTGAAAACTAATCAAATTTCGCTATTTTGGTACTGCTTAACGTGGGAAAAACAGTGAAAGTCGAAACGTTACTTAAATTACAACCAGATTAAAATTGATGGCGATATAAAACACCTTGTTAATACCTAACAACTTTCTCCAGAAAATGGAATATATATAAAAAAAAATATTTGTTCTATCATATTTTTTTATTTAAACTAATAAATAGAGAATGTGCCAAAGACTTAAATCTTGTAATTCCCCCCCCCCCATTTTATGTTTTAGTTTTTATTTTATTCAAAAATTTTTTTTTTGGTTTCATAAAAATTCGAAAACCATGCTTTAAAAAAAATACTTATAGAAATTATATTTTAAATTCAAATAGTTTTTGGGCCTCTAATCTTAAGCGGGTTAGACGACTAAATTAGGCATCAGAGGTAACTACTATACTGTGAAACTTGAAATCATAAAAAAACTATTAAAAAAACTATATATTTAAAAAAACTATAAAGTATTATTGTAATCGGATTCAACTTCTTACCAGAATTCGATGAACACATTTTTATGTCATAAGGAGAAATCTTCACACCTGTTGCCACCAGTAACGGTCGCTTAGTTACGAGTAAGATTCTACCTGAAAATTGATCACACGTTGCTGAACCTTACACTTTAATGTGCAGAAATAACGTGATATTTCTAAAAAATCAAAATGAATTGAACTTTTCACATGACAAGTTTTTCTTTTGAATACACGCCTATACTTCCTTTTTATACCTTTTTTTTACAAATAGTTTCGTTAAAGCCTTTTTTAATTGAATTATGAATTGAAATTATAACTGATTCTCTTTTAAATTCAAAATTATGAGGTGTTTCTGGTTGAGAATAAATTTTGAACCGCTAGAATTGACTGCCAGCACTAACAGCTTGTCTCCGCTTGAACTCTCAAACTAGTCTCCTAGTTTCTTGCAAAAAAAAACGACTTTCACCAGCGCTTTCTCTCACCGAGCGCCGGCGCTTAGCAAGGATTTCACCGAAGCTTCCGTTGTGCTGCTGCTGGTATACTTTTTTTCGATTTTAAAGTCTGTCTCCGCTTGTCGTTTTTATCTCACCTCAATTTCCTCATTGCAAGATAAAACTTTCCATACTTTACCTAATATCAGATAAACCTAACCTAATGTAACCTAATATGCATTGTATTTGACCAGCGGAACCTAAAATATAAAACGCCACAAATACTATAATCATCAATTTATTTACATCATTTTTCTCATACACTCAAAATTTTCGCCAATAACAAATTTTTATTTATTTTGTAGCACTTATCAACAAATATGGTAGGTGAATGAAATTAGACGGTTTTAGAGAAATTCAATTGGTAGTAAGTAGATTTTACCTTATTTTCTAGTAACATATTTTAGTTTGTGAGGTTGTGGCAATAAGACAAAGCTCACTATAGGCTCAGTGTCTGGAGGATGCAAAGGATCCACCAAAATTTCAAAATTTTGTAACAAAGAAACAATAAATAGAAAAATTTGACTCAAGGACAATTTTCTTCCTGGACATTCCCTCTTACCCGAACCAAATGCAAGAAAAGCATCGTGATTGACAATGGTAAGTCCATCTGGTGATAAAAATCTTTCTGGACGAAATTCTTCTGGATCTTGCCAATATTCTGGATCGTGATTGGCATCAAATAGGTTCATAATGACCATGGTATCCTTTGGAATCTTAAAGCTATGAAAGTCCTGGACGGTGTCAAGTGTATTTCGAAAAATACCTGTTGAAATGATTGATGATAGGCGGAGGACTTCAAGTGTAGTTGCTTCAAGATACGGTAGATTTGCTCGATCGGTCAATAAAGGTCGACGTTCTCGACCAATTTTTGTATCGATATCAGAATGTAATTTAGATTGAATTTCTGGATGAAGAGCGAGATATAGAGTGTAGTAGACCAATGTAGTGTTAGTAGTTTCACTTCCGGCAGTAAATAGGTCAAGAAGGACTGTCCGCATTGAAATATCTGTTAGATTTGACAAAAATTCTAAGACTTTTCTAAATTTTTTTTTCTTTTTTATAAATTTACAATTCTTTGGTTAATTTCTGTTAGATTTTTAGATTGATTAACTCGATGTTACCACCAATTTCTCCATAGAAGCTCGAATTGATATTGGTCGTTTTTTTTATTTCGTCCAAGTAGACATCTAGAAAATCTTTGGGTGCTCCAGTAACATGGGATTTCTTGTGACGTTGGATTGGTTCATCCAGAAATTTAAGTAAAGGACCTAAATCTTTCATCATACGATCGTATCCGAGTAATTTTGGAAATTTTTTTGTTAGCCATGGAAAAAACATTCCAGCAGCAGCAAGTCCATTGTTTTCTTCAATATTTCTGTGTGAATATAAAAAAAAGCAAAGCTACTTTTAGCCAGTTGAAAAATCAATAATTTTTTTAAAGAAAGTTTAATAATCAACTCTGAAGATCTGACATTTTTTTATAAAATGACTAGCTTGTTGCGCTCGCTACGCTTCGCGTTGCTACCTGACCGGAAGCATTGTTTAGTTAAAAATCGCTGTTAAAATTAAATAAGTTAACCCGCATTTCTCCTTTACTGTGTCTT
>JABASK010000319.1:0-16731 GCA_019776465.1 Rambutanura hunanensis | reverse complement strand
AGTCTGGGTCACTCCCGTCTGCTTTCGTTGGACACAGTAGAAATTGGCCACAACTTAGTACATCCGACTGTGCACAGAGCTCAGTTTGACAACCTTGAATTCAAGGTCAAATTTAATTCGAATCAAGATTTTTTTTTCATTAAATGTCATTTTTTTTTTGCATCTTACCCTTGCATGTCATCCATCTTGCCCTTGGAGCCACTCCAATGTTTTTTCCGACGATAGTACCTAACAAATTAGAGAAACAAGTTTGACAAGGTTGATTCAAGTCAGATTAAATTGACAACTTATGACATGATAATTGTTCGTGTTTACCCATTGTATGTGTTCCATGTCCAATATCATCGCTTGGTAATGGCGTCTGCTTAACAGGATCATACCAACCGTAGTCACCACCAACATAATTGTCTTCCAGCTCGGTATGAGTGTGCCTGGACAACGATTCATCTTTTTTTTCACAAATTTTCAAAATTCAAAATTTTGAATCTCTTAACAACTCATTACCTCGCTCCAGAATCAATCGAACCAATGACCACTTCGTGACGAACTGTCTTCAACGTTTCTTGAATGCGCCATGCTCCGCCTACGTCAATTTTCTCCATTCCCCAAGTATATTCTTCTTCAGTGTAGTTCGCTACTTGCGGAACTTCCGGTCCAAATCCTGCATAAAGTTCCTCCTGGATGAAACCAATAATTGAACCAAGAACTTGGAGCATCACGAGTAAAAGTCTGTTGGCTCCTCTGAACATAAATTTGATTGGTTATCCAATATTGTTTAATAGTCAAATTTTGACCTGTAGTGGCAATAAACTGGTTAAGGACATTCATGACACTTTCTTGTGTCCGATTGGCATGACTCTTAAGGTCATTGGTCAACGCTGTAATTTGACTAGCTCGACTTCCAAACGTTTTTGATAAAACGGTATTGAAAATTTGTTCTGGTCCGTCGGACAGTGTGATGAAAATATTGGCAGAATCTTTTGTTTGAAGAATACTTTCGAGGTTACCTAACAATGGAATATTTTGACTTGACACGAATGTAGTAAGAAGTAGTAGAGCAAGTCCAACTAAGACCAAAAAGTTGGCCATTGTGAACGGTGTAGTGATATGAACTAAAATAAAAAATTGAAGACTCTCTGGAGTTTTGTAAAAGATTTAAATTCAACTGCTTTTATACACAAAAAAAAAGTTGTCTTTAATAATTTTCTATTAACCTTAATTAAGCGTCAAGTGCATGGCTCAGTCTTCTCCAGTATGCTAATTTAATTTCAAAGTACTCAAAACCACCAAAATGTTTCATGTAACCAAACTTTTATAAAAAAAAAAGTTGATTTGCCTGAATCACAGTGGGAATGCCGGATGTAGTATGCGCGTCACGTTTCTTCATTTAACTGGAAAATTAGCGTCGTATTCCTCTCTGTCTCTACTATGAAGTCAGAATTTTAAAATTTAACTCATCCAACGTAACAGTTTACTAAATTTGTCATTTTGAGACGATCAGCTCATGCTTTTCCACAGAAATGATTTGGTACCAAACCAAGTTTGCGTATCTAGAACGAAATTCGGTAACTAGAAGGTTTCAAATAAATATGGACACCCATCTATTGCTTCTATGATTATGTAGCATCTTGATCTTCCCAAATTTTTGAAATTGGATATTTGGTGGAAATGTAAATTTTTAATTAAATCTTAATTAGGTAGTAGGATAACGTTAACGTTCGAGAGCAAACTATCCAAATTACGAGTAATGACAATAAACATTTACAGGACGTAAAAAGTACCTCACGTGGTGTTTTTACTACTTTTTCAGTCGATTGAAAAAGAAGTGAAACTCAATGAACAGGGCTAGTAACTCGTAACTGTTTAATTTTACGAAGAATTTGTTAGTCTCATTTCTTGAACATTGGCTGGCGGGAAGCCGCTACACTTTTACTTCGTTCATCGTTCATTTCTTTCTGTTGTTGTTCTACGCTGTTAAATTCTAAACAAAAAATAATAATTATTCTACAAAGTCGAAGCGATTACTTGGAACTTGGGTTTACACGCGAAGTCTGGAAATGTCGAAACAATCAAGAAACCCAACAGGTGCTGCTGGAGACCATCCGAAACTTTTTGGAAGCTGACGGAAGCCTCTTTAGGAAATCACTTCTTTTGGACGATGATACCCTACGAAAAGTTGGATATGAAGGACCTTCACTCGAAGACAAGGTATTTACTATAAACTAACTCACTTATAATGGTAACTACTGAATAATATGGCATATGGCTCTATTATTGTTAGTGCTGAGTAATTCAATAATCTCAATTCTAGGTACTTGACAGATCCGGAGGACAACCCAAGAAATATTCTTACTCCCAGTCAAGCAAATGATGCCAAGCAGTGTAAATTTATCATTCCTGAACCAGGTTAGTGAATAAGATAAAGTTTCTCGAAATGCTATTAATTGAAAATATATAGATCTTTGTTCAAAAAAATTATAAAGGTAAATGCTTCAAAACGAAAGACAAGAAATCTCTACAGAAGGTTTTCATCAACATTTGTCACTCTGACAAAGTGCCTGAACCGCCATTTTACTTCTCTGACAGTCAACTACGTAACATTCTACTTGATACAGACGATGATGCCTGTGATGATATTCGAGTTCCAATGAGTATTGGTGCTAAGCGAATCGACAAGGACAAAGGTATACATATGAAATCTTTTTTTTTTTTTGTAAGAAACAAATCCTTTTCTTTTGAATTAGGTGGTGTCGAAGTTCAAGTTTATGACATTATCATCAACACTGATTTTTACAAGGAAAAAATTCTGACATCCGACTTATACTGGACGTTTCTCTGCGTTGTTTCAATGGAAGCATTAGACGAGAAGCACAAAGTGAACCTTGAGAAGAATGATTATGTAGTCATGAAGTACAAAACTTGTCATGGAAAGCCAGAACCACAGTTCGTTCGTGATAAACCAAATATTCGAGAAGTCTCTTCAACAACAAACAGTTCCAGTACGTCAGTGGCTCCTACCAAAACCAAAAACAATCAAAAACCTTTGATTCAGGAATTTGATCCGAAGTCCAAACAGAAACCAAAACTACTAGAGTGTGAATCTCGAGTACGACGAGAAAAACAACCTGCAAGGGAACCAGCTGTCCGAGAAGTTTCTACTAAAGTCTATAAAAAACCAGAAGATCCTACTGCTTCTTTACCTACACTCGAAATGACAATACACCGGGATAACGATGTGACTGATTCGGCAACTGCCATTGTTTGTCTTCCTGGAATGAAGAAATCTGATTATCCTAACGTTGTTATCAATTGCAAAGAAGATACACTGGAAGTAATTAGTGTAGTTGGAAAATGTCGATTGAAAGCTCCTATTAACATCGTCTCGTACAAATTCTGAATTCGACTCGACTACCAGTATTCTCAAGATCAAACTTCAATTAGTTTCAATGACGGAGAAAATGATACAAGATTGGAAGGATCACGGTCATGAGCACAGCCTTCCGAAGTTTGATAGAATGCAGTAAAGCTAAAGTAAGGTAATAACAAGTTAATGAAATTGCAATAATTATCAAAAATCGTTCATTTTAATCAGTAATTAACAAGAAATTTTGTGAAAAGTTCATTGTAGGCGTTAGTACACGATTTGTAGTAAATTTAGGAATAGGAAAAAAGGCGTAAGGCTGAATATGAGTTGGCGTACTGTTTCAATAAATGGAGGCGTTGCTTGATGCATAGCTTCTTTTACTTGTTCTGTCTCGATACGACTCGCCAATACAATTAAGTCAGCCGAATACTGTACCATAGAATTCAAAGACGAAGGTAATTTGCAGCCTGTGATAAGTTTCAAAACTAATTAAGGCCTTACCTCAATACCCGGAACTCGTTCTTCAGCAAAATCGCTGGAAGACTCTGTTGCTGCGACGATAGCACACTGTCTCAAATCGTGCATCACCGTTTTCTTCATTTCCTGGAATTTAGGTTTAATTTCTCGATTTACGAAATACCGAAGATTGGAGAATAATAACGTACAAATTGCACTACAAAAAGTATTTACTGTAGAATTTTTCTCCCGCAACAAGAATACCATACGATCGCGTCTTGATTTGTCTAGGTTCCATCGACTCGAGCTAATTTCATATCCGGGACTTACAACTGCTAAGCATCTGGCAAGTTGAAGTAAATAATAAATAATTGCTACTTAATTAAAAATTACCAAAAAAATATGTGTATATCTGACTTACTCGTAGAGGTGATCTTCGATATCGAAACGCTTTACCAAGACATCATCGAGATAAGCGTATGCGTCAAATTCAGGAAAGAAATCCAAGCCATGCGCCTTCATCATCTGCAAAATTCAACTCTGGCATTATTTCTGGTAATTTTTTTGATTTAAAAAATTTGTCTGAACGTTCTGGATAATTTTTTTTTTCATTTTCCCTAGTAATGGCTGTTCGATTCAAGTTGTGAGTAACTTGGCTGTGACCAACTAACCTTGATCAGTGCTGGGGTTTTCATGTACTTGTTGAGTAAAACGTTTTTCATTTCATCAAATACAAAAATGTTCGGCGGCGGAAGAACAACTGTTGGGGCTGGAGACCCACCGCGTTTACTACTCGTCTTCTTCTTGCTCCGCCCACGTTTCTTCTTTTTTCCTCCTCCAGGAGAACGTGAGCGTGACTTAGATTTGGATTTTGACGTGTTAACCTGTGATGTTGCGGAGAGTGATTTGGATTTTTTGTTTTTGGGTGACTTGGATTTTTTTCCAGATTTTGATTTCCCTTTTTTGGACTTCTTCGGTGAAACAGATTCTGACGATTTAGAAGTATCAGGTAGTTCATCCTCAGTTGTATTGACAATTGCCGGAGCAGAAGAAATTTCTGAAGCGGATTTTGATCTTGGAGTCTTTGACCTTTTGCCTTTCTTCCCTTTTGATTTCGACTTCTTCTTGCCTTTGGATTTGGATCGTTTTCCTCTACTCGTCGACTTGGATTTTGATTTCCCACTTTTCGAAGACTTTGATCTTTTTGATTTTGATTTCCGTTTAGATTTTGACCTTTGTCCTTTTTTCTTCTTTGCCCTGGACATTGCCATTTCTTGAATTTCATCAGGGGTCGTATAGATGTCACTTAGGCAGACGAGGTCATTCTGGTTAAAAAAAATTGTAAAATTCTTTTCATATTGTCAAATGCTTTATTGTTTTTTTTTTTTTGTTTTTTTTGTAAAACCTCAACGATGAAATCTGTTGAAATTTTGTCACCGTGTACGGTAATTTTGGTCTTATTTGGTTCCAATGGGATGATTTCCCAAGCTTTGAATGGGAAGTTGGTCAGTTTATTCGTAGCAAATCCAATAGTACCAAAACTTTGTGTTCGTACTTCAAATCGGTTCGTGTTAAAATCAAACTTGATATCTTGGAATCCATCGCGACTCCACATTCTGTCTTCTGGATTCCATCGTACTGGGATTGGTGGATGTTCGAACCAGAGCATTGTTTTCGGGAGACTATGAAGTTAAGCGCAGATTACTTAATTTCTGGGAATACCTTGAACTTTTTAATCAAATTTTACTCGATAGTCAAGCTGACGAGTTTGTCCAGAAGTGCCTCTTTCAAGTCTTCTCGTTCTTGAAGCTTCTGCTCAAATTCTTGTTGCATTCGCTCCGCAGCTTCCTCGGGAGTTTCGTAAGGCGTCATATCAGGAAGCGCTGGAAGCCTAAATGAATTCATTAAATTTAAGATGTATTTGAAAAAATTGTAGTGAGTTGCAGCTGACTATTGGTACGTACATCATCAATAAGTCTGGTTCGGGTGGAGGAGGAGCGATGGATGGTTTGTTTGAAATTTGCAGGGCAGAGGTGACCTTTGACTGAGCATCTACAACTCCTTGTGATTGAACCTGGACAGTGGAAGTTGGATCGTTTGGATCGGATATTGGCGGTTCAAGAACTGGCAGTGCGGGAGCTGGCGTAGCAGCGCTTTCTTTCTCGGGCATTGGCGGTTCAACGTATTCTTCATAGAAAGGAATGTCCTTCATGCAAAGTTCATCTTCGACTATACAAAAAAAGGTTAAAAATAAAAAATTAGATGAATTTTTAACTAAGAAAATATTATTATTTATTTAAAATGTAATTCTGTTTTACTCATATGCAAGACCCATTCTCCTTTTTCTTTTGGTTGTGGTGGGACTTCGACCAATCGGAATGTCGTAGACGCCACCCTGAACACCAAACTTTCGTAAATTGAGCTCGTTGTCTTGAAGTGCTGGTATTAGTGCTACTTTTTCAATCTTTTCTCGGTCACGTGCTAAGAATACAAAAATTAGGTAATTACATCGTGCCAATGCCAAACTTCATAATAGTTATACGTAATTCGGAGCATACACTCAGCCAGAACACTTTTGCCCTTTTTCTGCGAAATAAAAAAAAGTTTAAGAATTATTGAACATCCAAGCAAAAGTTGAGGTCACTGTAACTTAAAAATATTGGAGAATTATTGACCTTCTTTTTGCCCTTAGATTTTCCTTTTTTTCCTTTTCGCCCTTTTTTCTTGGAACCGCCCTAGAATATTGAAACAAATTTAAAGGTTCGTTTAACTTGAAGCGATTTTTAAGGAAAAAAACCTTAATTTTCCAAGGCTAACCTTGCTTTTTTTCTTGCCCTTGCCTTTGCCTTTGCTTTTACTTCTTTTTTCTTTTGATTTTTTCTTTCCTTTAGATTTTGATTGTTTTGAAGATTTGGATTTTGATTTCGACTTTTTCTTGTTTTTCTGAAAAGAAAAAGATAATTTACGTTCAGGCATTAAAAAAACTCGTTAAACTGCAGTGCATATTTTTACTTACAGTTTTAGACCGAGCCCGAGCTTTTGACGAAGACTTTGATTTCGTCTTTTTTTTCGGTTTTTTTTCTTTCGATTTTGAACGAGATTTTGAAGTTTTACTCTTCTTCCTATTAGCAGCCTTACGAGACCTGGATGCAGAGCTCTAAAGTTAATCAACAGGCCAACGTGATTAATCACTTACAAATTATAAATCAACAATTAAGTCTTTTTTTTTAACTCACTAGCGTGGGCTTCGCAGGATTCTTAGATTTTTTCTTGCTTTTCTGAAAACGAAATTTTGTACAACCGAAAGAAAAGAAACCATAAGATCTAAGAAAGTTTTAGACATGACCTTACATTTTTTGATTTGGATTCCCCGCTTTTAGGTTTCGTAATGGACATGGAACTAGTACTTTGCCCCAAGTCGTCATTTCCTTCTTCCGGATTTTCAATGTCAACACCCTGAACAATTTTCAAAAATTAATTTTCTAATTAAACTCATTTTTTTGTTGTCTATAAGTTCATACACTTTTGCTTGGTTTCGTCTTGCGTTTTGTTTTTGATTTGTTTCGTTTCTTTTTCGCTTTTAATCGACGTTTCGACTTTTTTTTTCGTTTTTTACTTCCTTTCTTCCGATCTTTCGGTTTCGTTTTGACCTGCTCGACCTCCTGAATTAGAGTGAATAACTTTTTAATTAAAAAGAAAAGCTTGTCTTATGCAACAAATTGAAATAAAAGCTTCTAACTATGCGGCGCCTGAAGCAAGGTTTCCTCTCCTTCGCTTTCGTCGTCACCAGTACTAGATGCACCGTAGTCTTCGTATTCGTCATCGTCAAGGCTCTGACCCTTCTGCGGTTTTTTCTTGTCACCCTTCTTTCGTTTTTTGAGTGCCTAGTACCAAATTCGGGGTGGTTTTTAAAATTTTTGAAGTACATTTTTAAAGTTTAATGATAGTTTTTCGGTTTACAAGTAAGCCTGCGTTTTCCTCGTTTGTCATGAAATCCAAGTCTTCTTCTGCGTCACTGTCGGCAATTTTCTGATATAGCGTCACTAATCATGGATTTATAGGAAGACAAAGTGTCGAGCATGACTGATTTACTCTTACGACTTTTTCTTGGCCCAAAAATACTTTGCCGACTTTTCTTGCGATTGGCTGCCTGCACTAGCAGTGCCTGCTGAAAAAAATTGGAGAAATCATATTAGTCTAGAAACATCTTTTTTTAACAAAAAATTCTTAAAAATTGCAATTTCGAGTCTTACTTCTTCGTCTTCTTTTTGTTCCTCGACATGTTGAACTGTAACACGTCTAGCCGCTTCGGCAGAACCACGCACAGTTTTACGCCTACTTTTGCGCCGATTTTCCTTGGACTATTTAATTAACATTGAAACCATTAATATCAAAAGTATTTGTAAGAATTATTAATTAGTTATTATAAATTAAATCAATTATTAGTTAACCTGATCGGAATGAGTTCTTTCATCCTCATTCTCCTCCTCCTCCTCCTCCTCAATTTCTTCCCATTCTGATATGCTTTCATATTCTGATGAATGATCTTCTTCAACTACTGATGACGAACCACCGATATGAAACTTAGTGAAGGTAAACGGATGCTGGTCAATGCCCTCGGGGGTTTCGTCAATGGCACTACTACTTTCGTCTAGGATTCTTTTCTTTTTCTTGCCCTTATTCTTTCCTCCTTTACTTTTTTTTCCTTTCTTCTTACTTTTCTTCTTTTTCTTCTTACCTTTTTTCTTTTTCTTACTTTTTCTTTTTTTACTACGATTTTTCTTTCCAGAAATTGTTTCATCATAATCGTCATCCTCACCAGCGACTTCAGTGTCATCGTCAGTCGCCTCAATTCCGTCACCGGCACCGCCTTTACGTTGTGTTTTCTTAGATTTCTTCTTCTTTTTATCTTTGCCCTTTTTCTTCTTTTTCCGCTTCCGTTTTTCTTTTACCTAGAAAATTTGGAGATAAAATTGTTAAAAAGTTGGAAAAAATTCGACGAATTAATAAAAAAAAGATTTAATTTTAACAGAACGTTGTATTACTTCTGTGGAAGGTTGAGCAGAGTCATCTGGCGGTGATTCGAGCATCAACGGAACTGCCTTTCCTTCATTTTTCTTTGCGATCCAGTTGATAATAGCTGGAAAATGGTCATGCGTAATGGAATTTTTTTTAAAATGACAAATTGTGGGTAAAGTGGTTACATTTTTTAAGGGCAGTTTCGACCAATGGCGAAAAATAAGACGAGGAAGTATCCGAGTGATGGTCGTACATTGTATGAAGAAGGCGATAAATTCCAGGAGTAAAAATAAGAGATTCTGGGATATGAAAGTTAAAGCCAATTTTTGAAAATGAATGACCATCATTGTCAGGTGAAGCGAACAAGTTTCCCCAAAGCGCATGCGTGATCTCATGTCCACTACTTGATTCAATGTACTCAAAAACTCCAACTTCTTGGATCGTAGTATTCAGTCAAGTCTTGTATCACGTGATACGTCCCTTCATCCAGGAACGCTTGTTGCTTTTCTTTCATTTCGTGATAGAGCTGGAGGAAGTTAAGTCGAAATTCAGTGATAAGAATCAAAACGCTAGTTTTTTTTTGCGGGTAAAACGTGTAACTTACTAGTCCTAGCTCTTTTAAGTTTTCAGCTTTGACACTATCTGGTGGCACTTGAAGCGTTTCCTGTAGTTCGTCGATAACCTGAAACACAAAGGAAGGATGGTTGTCACAATGTCACCAAATGGACTGAACACGTCACCAGAAACGACAAGTAAGGTTTGCAAAATTCACAAAAAAAATTGAAATACTTTTTATTTTATACCTGAAGAACATCTATTGAATATTCCAAAACAGCATCCAGCGTAGGCATGTCACCAAGCTCGTAAACCCATTCTGTCATGAACGAGTTGACATCCACAAGACTCGACACGTTGGGTATCGCCAAACAAGCAATATAGTCTTCCCACTAAAAAAAACGCACAAGTTATAGCAACAAGAAATTTTATACTTGCGAATTTACGAATTTTTAGGTACCTCTTTTCTGAGACGCTCTGCTTGATTATATGCAAAAACAACTTTTTCATTAGCTGTCAAAATTGCTGCACTTTGAGCCAAATGTTCTGCTCTTTTTAAATTTTCAGCTTCAAATGCTGCTTTTTCAGCAGCAACTATTCGAGCTTGTTCNACCTCTTTTCTGAGACGCTCTGCTTGATTATATGCAAAAACAACTTTTTCATTAGCTGTCAAAATTGCTGCACTTTGAGCCAAATGTTCTGCTCTTTTTAAATTTTCAGCTTCAAATGCTGCTTTTTCAGCAGCAACTATTCGAGCTTGTTCTGCTTCAATTTGCTTCTGTGTCAATGGCTTTTCTTTGCCTTTTTTTCCTTTTTTCTTATCACTTTTGCTTCGTTTGTCTTTGGATTTCTTCTTTCCGCCCTTTGCTTTTTTGCCACCATCCTGTTTTTGGTTTAAAATTATAAATTCTAACAGAGAACAAGCAATTTTTTTTTAGAAAAAAAAACGTACTTTTGATTTGGATTTTGATTTTGATTTGCTTGACTTGGATTTCTGAAAAATTCAAAATCGAGTCAAATTCGAAACACAGTTGGCTTTCCACGGGAAAATTTGATCGACAAAACTGACCGATTTCGATTTCTTGGATCCAGACTTTGATGATTTTCCACGGCTGCTTTTCTTTTTCTGCATGTTAAGCAAATTATTTGAAAAAGGTATGACTTTTTTTTTTAAAAAAAAAATTAATTTACAGATTTTGATCGCCCGCCATCACGTTTCTTGTCGGGTTTCTGAAAATTTGAGAATGATTCAATTAGTAACTCGTGGGGTTTAAGAATTTTACAAGACTTACCGACTTTCGCTTGGTGCTTTTTCCGCCTTTCTTTTCTTTCTAATAAAAAAAATGTCGAAAGTTTAGAAGTGATTCCAATAGATAATAATAATTACTTAAGAAATAACCTAATCTTTTACAGAAACAACGTGATTTCCAAACTTACAGATTTGGATCGACTCTGGCTTTTAGATTTTTTAGGTTGTTTGCCCTTTGACTTTTTCTTGTCTTTCTTTTTGCGTGTCAGGCTAGACGCCACAACCTCAGGTTTGGATGACGATGTCACCTTGTTTTCTGAAGTGGCATCAGGAACAGTCGTTTGTTTCTCGATGGTTTTGACCTTACTTGTTGCTGCCAATTTACGCTTAGATTTTGATTTTGAGCGCTTAGACTTTGGTCGCTGTTTATACAAAAGTAAATTTTCGTTGTTGTAAATGAGTGTTGTCACAATATAATTCGTGTAAACTTTTAGCAGGTGAAAGCGCTGATAACAACAACTTTGTGTTCAAAGGTCATTGACCCTCAATGGCATTATTTTCTTTTACCTTTCTTTTTCTGGACTTTTCTCGGCTTCGAGATCGTTTGCCCATTATGTTACCGTTGTACTCAACCTAAAGTCTTGAGTTAATGTTCTTTTACTATACGTTACGTTAATTAGTTAAATTAACTTATAATTATGACTATTTCGATTACAAAAAATAGGAACTCTCCTTCCTTTTTTTTTTGATCGCCACCCTTTTTTTGCTCATTACTCTGCTGTTGTTTATTTCATTTATAATTTTTTTTAAGTTTTAAAAATCATATTGTCAATGGCTACAAAACTTTTTTTTTGGAATCAGCCGGATAATGTACGAAATTTAAGATATGAGATTTGTTAAAATAAATAAAATAATAATACAAAAGTTTTAAAAAAAATTTAAGAAAAAAACTCAAGAAATACTACCAATTTGGTGTATAGTAAGGAACGGCGCAATCGTTGTTGAAGTTAGACATTTTAAAGATAAACTACTCAATTCGGTAAATATTATATAATTTGTTTCATTTTTTTTATTCCAATATTTTTTTTAATGCGAAGTCCGGTGTCTGTAGTTTTTCATTTTCTGTCGTATTCACTCATGTTCCAAAAAAAAAAGAACTTGTAGAATTTTTAAATATTTTTAATTTTTCTCAAAAGT
Organism: Rambutanura hunanensis; assembly: GCA_019776465.1. NCBI lineage: Eukaryota > Metazoa > Arthropoda > Collembola > Poduromorpha > Neanuridae > Rambutanura > Rambutanura hunanensis. Next base: position 4,891 of record JABASK010000319.1, on the reverse strand, counting down.
TGAAGTAAAATTTTAATATAAGTTTATTATTTCGTAAGAGATAAATACGGGAACATTGTTATGATAGAGTTTGAATTGTTGGTCTCTTCCCTCTTCTTCTTTATTGATATTTCGGATCATCTTTTGACCTGAGTGACCTGTACTGTAGGAATCTTTATTTTATGTGGTACTTTTGGTTTCTGTTGATCCATAATGGGCTTAATAGAAGGAAGAATTAAGGATCCAGCACAAAGTGTAGCTCCACTTAAATTTGACATAAGACCAAAAGCAGATTCAGATCGTGGCATTGATGAAGAAGAACTACTAGAGCCAATTGCTTTTCTCAATTTGTTTTTGAGCCAATTTGCTCCAGAAATTGTATTTCGAGCATTTTGCATGTGGTAAAATGGTGAGTCGTCAGAATTGAGGCGTTTTAGTTCACCCACACTTTGACTTGTCTGAAATTTTCAAGAAAAAAATTTGAATCTTTTAAAAATTACATTAATTGTGTGAGACATGTAAACAAATCTTACGGGAAATCCTTTTTGACCATGTCAAATTGTATGACCTCGGCGGACTTCCAACTGAAGGACAATGATTATCACGCGCAGCTCGTACAATCACTTCTGCGCAGATATGCCTTCCGCAAAGTCGAGCCCATTCCATTGCAGTTAAATTTCTGCTGTAATCTCGAACATGCGGAGAAGCTCCTTAAAATAAGAATTGAAATAGTTGCAAAATTTATTTGCAAAAAACTTTGAAACAATTTTGATCAATTCTAATTTAACCTGCTACTATTAGACTTTTTGCAACTCGACTTCGTTCCTTGGAGAGCTGCTTTGTGTAGAGGGGTCAATCCAGTTGAATTAGGGCAATTAGGGTCAATAACCCCTTCGAATCGGAGTAGGAGTAAATCTATAGCGGTTGATTGACCTATACCAATACCAACAGTTTAGTATGAACACAAAAAAAGATTTACAAAAGTTTAGTGTTTTACTCCGGACTTAAATTAATTTCCAGAAACTCAAAAAATTCTTAAACTGTGATTAAATTTACCAGCTTGTGCTGCATAATGTAGAGGTGTATTTCCATCATTGTCACCTAAATTTGGGTCAAGTCTCCGTAACTGGCTCAGTTCTTCAATAATTACTACATTTCCAAATCCACAAGCAAAACTGAGGGCAGTCTGCAAATTGGACAAAAAAAACAAGTCACTTGTCAAAGAAGCTGTGAATAAATTTTGAATTTTAGAAAATAAATTTAAAAAAAAAATCCATCCTTCATTTTGTTTCAATTACTTCTTTTTAGCTACGGTGAGTCATGTGTCGAACTAGCGTACGTGCTTATCGTAACTTGTGAACACATTTTCGGTACTTGTTAGAAAAATGTATGACCATTTCGATTGACTACGTTGACAAAACCTTATCAAAATTTGTTAATGCTTCCTGTTCTCACGTCAACAAACTTTAATTTGTTCCTCCTCGGAGATGACACTTGATCCCTGATCAAAGTAATTAATGTCAATCCCATGACTCCAGGATGGACCAAAATCTTACTCATTACTTCTGGAATAATACTGGCGTCTCCTGGCTTCTTTCCAAACTAAGCAATAATGTTTATTTAGCAAAAAAAGTTTAATGACTGTACAATTTTCATTCTTCTGCCCACAACATATTTTTAATTTCATTTCATATCCAATTGAACCGAGTTGCAGACTCCCTATTCTTTATCCTTCCAGAATTTGTCAGATGGCACAACAACTTATTCACCGCGAAAAGGTTCACGTTCATCGGACAACTCGAACTTCGTACCAAACAACATTTGAAATTCCCCGCGTAATAACCATGGCTTCTTCGACAACTCCAACAACTTTTACTTGCGTCCTTTGCACTCAAGACCTTCGACCTTTCTACCAAACTGATCCTGTGGGTTTGCTCCAGGCCTTAGCAACAAAATGTGGCCATCTTTTTCACTGGAAGTGTTTGTCCCGATACGTTTATCGATGCAGTGACCAGGATACGGGGGTTGACGTTGACAACAAATTTGAAGTACCGTGCCCGGCATGTCGTGCGACGGTTACCTTGGAATCGAGCATACCACTTGAATCCTTTACTGGAGGCACGATCAACGAAATTACTAGACCGCCCCCACCAGCCGTTCCTCGCAGATCAGAGAATACGACATTAAGTGGCCAAAGTGGCCAAGTCTTTGTTGTAGGTCAAGGTCACCCGGTAGAAGCTTCCATTCCGATTGTGTCAAACGGAACCGAAAACCTTACTGACCGTGCTAATCCGCAGGAAGGTCAACCGTCGATCATCGACTGTTTTCAGCAAAGAGTTGCAAAGTTGGAAGAAGAAAACTCAAACTTGGAAATTTTACTGATTCATAATCAAGCCGAGTTAGAATCAAATACAGCTAAGATTGAAATATTTCGAGCCGATTTGGTTGAAATTATTCGAAAAATGGATCGAGTTTTGGGAGGAATTCGGCATAAATCTGACGACATTGGAAATACTAACGAAACTATAACTACTCAACCTGGAGAAACCCCATCTGTCTCTACGACCGAACCGGAACTGGGTAACTTTAAACACAATTTTGAACAATGCAGGGTTTTATCAACAAATAAGGTGAAATGTAAAAAGCATTTTTGTTTTCTAACTTTCTAGGAGATTATGTCGAGCTACCGATACCTTTGCCTTCACCTGTATCGTCTACAATTACGATGAATTCAGCCATCAATGAAAATCAAGCAGATGAAAATTTATCGTTGGGCGGTGGAAGCATTTCAACGATGAATCAATCTTTCCGAACTGCTGCTACTTCCAGTAGTACTGCCAGTAGTGGAACTTATTCTGCGTCGTCCATGGTCTCTGTTCCAGTTACTGGAGAACAAAGAAGCGATGGGACACCTAGTAATTTCAGACAGAGCCTTCCTACACTTCCAGGTTCTCGAAGAGCGAGTCGAAGGCGTAAAACTGTTTGGCAATTTGTGTCAAATCTAATTAACCCAAGCAAGTAATCTGTATTACTTGCTTGGGTTAAAAGTTGAATCATGCAATTCAAGGCTTCGAGACTTTTATTACCGAACATAAAAGCGTTTCTTTCAATGGGTGACATGCAAAAGCCGTCTTTAAAATTTCGAATGAGCGTAGAATACAACTTGAACAATTTCGGGTAGCTAGAGGTCACTGACCGCTCTTAACTTTAAATATGAAAAGCATTAGTTATCCAGTAGATGATAGCTACCTAGCTGATTGGGAAACTTTTCTTTGTTTTAGTTTAACACTTGGTATTAAAAAAACCAGTTAAGCTCATCAGTAATTAAGTGGTTTAGCGTACGTTGAAACGTATTGTTTTAAAAGAAGTGAAAGGTGTTAATATACTAACATATTAACACTAATATATTTAGTACTTATTATAATATATTAGGTATTATAAATTAATTTTATTTAATTTTGCATTAAAAAAAACTTTGTACAGTAAATAGACTTTTATTCTGTGGCTCCTGAACTAGTATGTGGCATAAAAAGTCTTAATATTCTTCGAGTTTCAAATTTTGGAGAAAAAAACTTAAATTTTCAAATTTCAATTTGTGCATTTGTTGTAATGTTTTTAAACGTTTGTCGTTTGCATAAGTTTCATCATTTGTCAAGATTTGAAGAACATGAAACTTTAACTGAAGAGCATATTTACTTAAAGTTCAATTTTAGATGATATTCATTCAAATTCTGACTGACTTCAATTCGTGAAATGTCAAGATGCTGTTTTTTTAACATCTCTAGATTTCCTTTACTTTTACTCGTGAGAACGTTGTTTTGTAATAGAAAAACAACGTTCCTGCGATCAAATTTAACTGCCAAAAAATCCTATTAAATATTTATGTTAAGAGTTTTCATTTCTTGACAAGTTGATAACAACGCCAATGTCCATGAGTACCACGAAAGAACAATGGGGTTCTAAGTGTTAAGAATTTAAGTGCGTTAAGTGTCAAAAGTTGGAAGGACTTTGGCCCTATTCCAACTATTTATGTGAAACAATTAATCTATAACGGAGTGAAATTGATGCCTATGGTTACAAATTCTGACTCGATGTCTACACAAAAGTCCAGCTTTAACCCGAAACGAAATGTTTGGATCAAATTATGCCTGTTGACATTTTCTGAACAAAGCAACGCCCGCCTACTCCTCGTAGGTCACGAATTTAACCCCCAGCCAACTTGACTCATCAACTTCTTATGTATACAGAACAATAAAAAATCAGTCCAGTTCTAATTGAAGATTTTTAGTTCACTTTCAGTCCTCCTTACCAAATTCTGCCAGTCAGTTGCTCAAAACTGCGTCAGGCTTTATACCAAATTTTGACTTCACCTGCTACGCACAGTGACCACCGTAGTTTGAAAACAATGTTTTTTTGCACAATTTGCTTAAACTCTAATGACTTTGCAAAAAAAGGAAGTGATTGGGATCCAACCTGTACGCCTTGTGGTAAGAATTTTTGTTAATTGCATTTTGCAATTTTGCAGTCTTCTGCTCTGGTTAGCAGAAGACTTCCGTCTCGAAAAAAATTCTAAATAATTTTGAGTTAGTAAAGTATTTAAATTAGCAATAACTTTACGTCTATCATAACCTGCTACCCTAGTCGAATTCTATCATGATAAACTTAAGTCAATTTGCTTATTTTGAAGGTCATGTCTATCACAAATACTGCTTGATGCGTTGGATCTATGCCAGAAGAGCTAACATGCTGGAAGAAGACGAAAACGATTTTGATGATGATGAAGATGCTAAGTGCCCGATGTGTAGTTCGCACTTTATGACGGATGACTTAAGACGAATTTTTCTGGAAGAACCGAATAAAAAAGACGAAGGAATTCAAACGGAGCCTTTGCGGGACTTCATTTTGAAATTGA
>JABASK010000318.1:0-16765 GCA_019776465.1 Rambutanura hunanensis | reverse complement strand
AGCCCCACTCAAATCCATTTATCAAAATCAACAATCTAACCAACCCAAACAAATAGTACCAGTCTTAAAACAACTTATTGTTCATCATCATCATTTTTTTGAAAAAAAAAAGAACCACGAATTAAAAAAAAACACAATCGTTCAAATCAACTAATAAACTGATGAATTGAAATTGCTAGTGTCCACTTTAGTTGAAATTTTCAAACTGCACCGATTGCAACATTTTCCGGTGTTCGACCTATGCAAAATGACCAACCTGCTTTTGCTCAAAACCAAATTTTGATAATAAATCAAGCATCTACTATTTAGAATTTGGCATGGGCCAGGGGTGGGAGGGGGTTTGGTCGTTTGTACTGAAAAGCGTGACTAAAAATCCTTCTTCCTGTGGCTCCATTTCCCACCCGATTCTTTATACAATTGTTACGGAAAGAAGGGATCATCATAAAAATCAAGGCCCGCTGATCCTCTCTTGGGTATTTGCCCTGTCGATCGCTTTCTTTTATTAATGCCCAACAATGGATTTTTCTCCCCAGTAGTCATCCCCACCTCCCCCAGACTGGGGGGGGTGGATGATTTGGGTAAAATAAACCCCTACCAACACGTGACACTCGCACGGTACATGTTGACTTTTGCCCATTTCCAGTGTTTAGAACAATTTCTAGTCTCCGCCCATTCCCATTGCATTCTATGATCCAATGTAATATCTTTTTATTCGCACGAAAAATTGAGTGGAAATTGAACTTTTTTAAAAGCAATAAGCCTGACAAAACTTACAATCTCCAATTCATTCAAACGGTATTCTGGTAAAAACTTACACTGCCTTGACGATGGAGCAACGGTCGTGGTGACGCTGATGGTATCCAAGTCATTCGCCGTTGGCCTCGAGTGACTTCACCTGAAAAACCAAACCGAAATTATTCCATGTTTTCTAAACTTATACTTTATAAGACCAAGAGTCTTTGTCTGTGTCTAGGGCAAGAGGCCAGTTGTGTCTAATTGTAGCAAATGCACAAGTGACTTCCAGGAAGTTGTAGGCCTCCAAGGAACTCGGAGCATGACTTCGCATATCAATTCCGTCAAATTACAAATTCACTCCTTATTCAAATTCAACGCTACCTGTCTTCTTCCTATACCAACCACAAGCTAGACTGGAAGGAAGTCAAAAAGTGACAGAATTCAATTAATTTTTCTTACCCAAGAAGAAGAAAGCGCGTCCAGGTCACACACGGGTCAGGCCGAACTGGTTTTCAAAACGACTAAAAACCCTGCAAAACTCAAAAAATGAATTATGTAATTTTAATTTATTAACACTCCAACCTAACTAGCTCAAATGTGAGCTTCGTATTTGTAATACTTAGGGCAAGAATTGCTCTTCACTTTTTACCTGTTGGTCTCCAAATGTTTTATGAGAATTGGACACTTATTGGAACCCCAAGTGGTCATGGGCTGTAGGTCTGGAGTAAAATCAAAGTGATTGACGACCTTCCGACCGTTTACAAAGTGACCGCGGCATAGAAGAGGTTTCGAGGTCTATAAGTTGACTTTCCCTAAGAGGCAAAGAAGCGTGACGTGGATATGGGGGCCAAAGGCGAACCCTCTTAGACCATCAGTCACTCCAGCTATGGCGTACCCATTGTGACCTTCTCCGTTTTGGAATTTGGCATTGTTGTGTGAATTAGTTTAATCCAAGCCCATTTTACGACTCGGAAAAACTCCACTACTCGACATTCTTTTGAGCTTGAGCCACGACAAAAAAAAAGACCACTTTCTCAAGGTGTATGAATGTCCCACAACTAACTGGTTTGACAGTAAGATGTTATCTTGTGCCATGGGAGACTTGTTGCCAAAAGAGGATGGTAGAAAAGTGTGTTTCTGCATAAGATTTTCGTCTGGTGGGTCCGTAATTTGGTAGGTTTTTGGCACAGAACGCAAAAGAGGGATAAAAGTTAATGAAATGAAGACATGCGGGGGAGAAAGGGGTGAAATTCCATACAAAAGAGTGACATTCCCAAAGGGAAAATTAATTGAATCATTTCAACTTATGGAAGAAACGACAGGGGAAGTGCTCGATTCTAAAAAAAATGCGAAGGGTTGAAATTTTCAAATTTTGAAGCAAATGAGTCAAAATTTGAAAGCCTTTCTGACGAAGCAGGGAAAGCAGACGAAGTGTGTATGTGTTTTGTTAGGCAATACAGTGGAGGTGAAGCATAAGGTGAGATTTTTTGCAACCCAGTTTTTTTTTTGCAAATCCGGTTTTAGCAAGTGTCGCAACATTCAGAGAACAAACGACAAACTTATTGAAGGTTGAGTGGAACAATATGAGGATTGAAAGAATTCCATTCTAGAAAAAATTCATTTCTTTTTTTATGGTTTTAAAAAAAAACAAGCTTTTTTTTAAAATATGGAGAGGTGAAGGAGGAGGATAGAAGCAGTGAAAATTAGATAGTTGGCTAAAACTTTGATATAAATTTTTTTTTAAACTTTTTTTCTGGAAAATAAAAATGACGGGTTTATATCTTGTTGTTTGAAACGGAAAACGGACGAAGATGAGCTAAGTTTTGTAGGGTATAATTTGAGTCGTTCTTTAAAGTAAAAGGTGGGTTGGCCAAAGGGGTCGAAGGTTAAGAATGACCTCTGGGTCTCCTTTTATTATTTTTCATCTTCACTACATCACATGCAAATGGTATAAGAAGTCTTTTAGGAGGGAATTTGCCGCACTCCACCTGTCCTTCTCAGTTCAAGTTTCTCTTGATCCGACCAGTTTCCATGGCCACAGGGAAGACTTGTCTTGTACAATATTCTGCACTTCTAACTTCTTTTTTTTTTCGTAAGAACACAATAGAATATGATTGATAAGGAAGAGACAAACAGAACCCCCTTCGTACTTTTCTCTTTTTTTTCCATTTTCTATCCTAGTTTTTTAAGTGAGAGACCTCTTCCCTTCCTCCCCCCCTCCAGGGAACAATAGAGACCAAGCACTCAGTCTCCAAGGGCACATTCAACAAAATTGTACTGAAATTGGAATATTCTTAGATCCGAGACCCACCAAAAAAAAGTCAGTTGGTGGCACGAAGGATTCGAGACCCACCAAAAAACATACAAAGAGAAACGACAGGCTGGAGACTTTCCAGCCTCATCTCTCACGAGTGGAGATAACATAAAAAATAACAAAAAAAAAATCTCATAAAGACATTCACCGCTATTTAATCTAAAAGGAAAAAAAATGCCAGCGTCCAATGAGAATGAGACTCGAGGCTTTAGCATTTGTACCCATGAAAAATATCCAGGGTAAAAAAAGTGACATTCGTGACAAAACAGGAGATTCAAAATTTTAAAAATATGCCGTATTTAGAAACAATGCTACTTTTTTTTGCGGGGAAGGGAGGGTAGAAGAAGCAGAGTTTTTCTTATTGTCAATTTTGTCCTTTGGTTGACAATTCGACAGGTTGGTCTATTAATTAAATCTTTCCTTTGATTAAAACTAGTTAAAAGGTCAAAGGTCAACGTTGACCCTCCTATAAAAACTCGTGCCAAGGATCCTGTTTACGCGTGGATTCTTAAGACTCGATTTTTTTAAGGAGTGGTCTTGCTCATCTTCTCTTGAAGGGTCTCAGTTTTGACTAACATGTTGACTTGCGAGGTGGCATCTTCCCAAACTAACAAAAACTCCTCATTCATAGCATTGTTAAAAAAAGTAAGTGTTGGGATGAGACAATGGACCACAAAGATCTCTGGTCAATTGAAGAGGCAATTGTTTCCCTCCGTAAATGAAAAGTGGTTTCCATTGAAGAATAACTTGTCTCTCATTTCAAGATTCAAATGGGGATTCTAAAAGACTGAACATCTTCGAGTGGGAGTCCAACTCCCACTTTTATACTTGGTGACCCCGAACTGTTCTCTGGCCCAGGGGTGACCTCCTATCAGATACTCACAGATGCCAAACCCTGTCGTCAAAAATCTACCTTTAAAAAAGTAAGACTTATAACCAGGAACACTCCTTTGAGCTCTTGCACCTATCAAGGTTAACCACACCTTAGGTTGGGCCAGAAGTGAGTCTCAACGCACAACAGAAACTTACCAAAGTAATTAAAAAAAACAAAAAAAAAAATTAATTCTAACTCAAAAACTTGGCAAATCAACGTAATTTAACACTTTCCTCCTTAAGTTTTCACAAAATTGAAACCAAAACATTTCCACGCAGCGCGTAACTCATAAGGCCTGCCCTTTTAGGATTCAATTTGAGCCCATCGTGCGCTTCATTGACCGAAAAAGTAGAAAGTTTCGAAAAGTTTGAGTATTTCGGGGAAAGGTGGGAGAAAGGCGGGAGAAAGTGGGTCCAACTTGGTCTCGAAGAAACTGCATTTCCACTCTACTCTAATTTATGCACATATATTTACATGTAAAGAATCTCCGGCCTAAACCTACCAGAACTTTATTCTCCATTTCCAAATGCAACCACTTTCAACCGCGCGTATCTTCTCAAATTACAAATCAATATTAAGGAGACGCGCGGGGGTCCACAAACGATACAATAAAACTTGTATGCATCTTTGAAAAAGTGAACCACCTAAAATCCATAAAAAGAAAACCCTCCTCCATCACGTTGGAAATTTTCCCGGACGTTTTACAGAATTCTGGGAGTAAGTTAGAAGTTTGTTTTGTCAAAATGTTCATTTTCTTGTAATTTTCATCACTGAAACTTTTTGACTAAAACGCCGTTCAATTGAATTTTCAGAGCAATACACTTCTTTATGTTGGTTTACCTTGTAGTTCGATTATGACGAAGGTCTAGTTTTAAAAAAAAGCAATTTTTTTTAATGAGTTGGTTTAGAAAACAAAGATTCCAAAATAGTTCGTACAGGCTTCCAGTTGCATTAGAGTATTTTTGTTAGAAGTTTTAGCCCTTGCGTCGTCGAAGAGTCCAATATTTTTCGTAGTACTGGACTGACGTTAAGCCAAGATCGAGAAGAGGGCCTTGGAGGGGTTGCGTGGTTGTTGGATACTTTTCTTTCAGGTCACGTTCCGTTTTTCCGACGAAAACGAAGAGACTTCTCCCCTCTACTTCTCCTGCCAAGGTACACTGCCCCCACCAAAAAAAAAAGTCCCACCCAACCAATAATATCACAGTATCAAAATATATACTCCAAAATATCCCACTACTCAACTAAACAATATCCTCTACTTCCAAAAATATTTATCACGCTGACCTCCACTCTTGCCCAAACTTAATCCTTATTTTACACAAAAAGTAATTGCGAAAATGTGGCCCACTAAAAAAGGATAAGAGGAAGAAGTAACGTTGTAACATGGTCAATTTATGTGCATAATTTCAACTCTTTTAATCCTGACCATCAAAATCAACAACAGCCCTGTCCTTAGCCTAGACTCTGACCACGTAAACTTTTAAAATGAAGAACACACTGTCTTTAAGTACCCCCCTTACTCCAGGGTCTTCATTAGAAACAAAAGGTTTGACCCCATTCTGGCTTCTGAATAAAAGCTAGATGAGAGGCATGAAATTGAGCATTTCCACGCACAAACTTTTGAATTTATCAAAAACTTCCCTCAAGGTATCAATCCCGAGTTTTCCTTAAGTAATAGGACTTTTTTTTTCGTTGGCCCAGGTGAGCCCTTAACATTTTTTTGGTCAGAAAAGGGTTAACCCTAAAGCATTCTATAAGGAAGATGAGATGAGGCTGGAATGAGGGAGTGCCAGAAGGAAGAAGTATGCAGAGATCAAGTAAAGGAGGAATGCAACCTACAACCACCTTTCCACTCGTCGTATCCAAGGTAACCTCATCTTCAGCCTCCTTATACCACAGAGTCAACAGACCTTATACTTTTTTTTGGGAACATTTTGATCCCTACTACTTTGACCAGATGAGGAAGAACTGGAGGAGATGGTAGAAAAAAATTCAAAAAAGGGCCAAAGGCCCCCACTACTGCCAAATTAATAGGTGTTGGGTAGGAAATCACCGTATTCGCAAAGGTATTAATTACACGAAACTTGATTAGGCTAAACGTATCATTTGCTTAAATTCCCGAACAACTGAACCTATCCTTAACGAATTACTGGGCCACAAAAAAAATTGGAAAAATGAACTGGTTTGTGTAGCAAATTATAAAAAAGTAAAGAAGGAAGTAGAAGAAAGATGTGTAATTTTATTATTTTTTTGTTTGAGATAAAACAAAAAGCGGTTGCGGATTTAAAGAAAATGCACATTTTAGCATTTGGTCATTTTAAATGAGATGTTTAAAATTAAAAAAAAGTCCAGTGCGCAGTATAAAGGGGGGGGGGTGAAAGGGGTTGAGAAAGAGAGAGGGTTGCTGCGTATTATATCGTCCAGGATAATTAAATTAAATGGAAAAGTAGAGAACAATGGGACAGAGAGTGAGAAGATGAGGTTGGCTCAATGGAATAAACGACATGCCACGTGCCACGTGGCAAAAGGGGACAAAAGTCCATTCGAAATATGTCCACTACTCTAAAGATCTCTCGTTACCATGGACACTAATACAAAAGTGTCACTCCTATCAATTTACTGAAAGCAAGAATAGACAAGTTCAATTTCAAGCCTTTCCATTTTACCCATTTATACCTACAATTTGCAAACTTGAAAGAATGCAACGTTCATCATCCCACCCCCCGCACACACTGCCAGCCAACTACTCCACCCCTAATTTTGCAAAAATTCGCAATTTCGCCCACAAAAAACCTAACTTTTTCGAATATTTGCAATCTCTCTGAGCCAAATTTTGAAAGTTTTTGGTACACAGTAGTTTATCATTGTTGGCTCAAAAGGAAAAATACTTTTGTCATTTCATTTATTATAACGTTAAAGTGTTACAAAGCCCTTGTGTACTTTGCATAATTATGACGGTTTTAATCTCACAAATCCTAATTTGACACCTTCTCCTTTTAGCACACTCTTGACAAGTATCCTTGACTGAACCAGTGAAGAAAGCCGTACTGACATGACGACAGTCTACAACCAAGCCGTTAATACAACATATCTTGGTTTCTTTTAAAAAAAAACCTAGGGTGTCTTAACAATTTAAAGGCACCGTTGTCCACAACTATGTAAATGTAAAATTATACACTAGTTTTGAACATTGTTAAACGATTCCACTTGGTTGCTAACTACCGAGTTAATAGTCGGTCTTACCCTGTAATTAGGGTCCTGAATGAATGAAATCGTGAGAGCGTGAATCTGTCTCTTTTTTAAAGGTCTCTCAATGAATCCTCATAACTGTCATGTACAGCCAGGAGAGGAAGGGCTCCAGGTCTTCAAAATGATAAATAATCCGGGTGAAATTGTGACTGGAGAAAGACCACAGAGTATTCAAGACTTTTCCCCTAGAGTGAAAGTCAGGCACAGTTTCACTTTCTGAGGGTATTTTTGATCCAGGAAAAGTGAGAAAGGCGACCAATAATTTTTCCCTTCCAGATCCAAATCATATTTCCCTCTTGGTTGCTTTCTGAATATAAGTCTAATCCATCCAGGCCTTTCTCCCGGTCGCTAGACCAGGTTTGGAGGAGAAAGCGAAGGGAAATGAAAAAAAAACTTGACTTGGCTCCTGCTCTCGTCCAAATGCATTTTTGGGTCTACGCGTGAAATTTAGATTTGGACTCAGAACGTGACCTGAATCCAGAAAAACTAAGGGATCACCAGACTTCCTCCCTACCAAAAAAAAAGCCCTCACTTTCTAACTTGGCCCGAAGTTGAAGAAATAGAAAGAGAAAGGCACAGGGAAATAACAAAGGGCATTACTTATTCACGCCACTCACTCCCAACTACGTGACGTCACTCATTGATTTTAGCTTCGACTTCCCTCTACTCACTGAACGATAGTGAGCAAAATGCTACTGAATTGTTGAAAAAAAATATGTAGTTGCTTTTTTTTTTGTTTTTAAAAAAAAATTGAAGTGAACAAACAAGAAATTAAAGCGTGATGGAAAGATGTCGAAGCAGGCTTCTTCAGTACAAGACAACTTCGAATAACATTTTGCAGATGATACTTTACTACTACCTGGTCGTCAAGAGCCGAAACCAAGACGGTAATTAATTAAAAATTATTAACTTGTCTTCAAACTAATTCAGGTTTTCAAATGACAAAAGATAAGTTACCCTAAAAAAAATAACGAATGTTTCAATTTTTTATTGGCAAAAAAAATTCTCTATTGGAAATACATTACATTACAGTTCATTGTTTCTAGCTGGGAAGTTTAATAAACTTCTGACGTTAGTGAAAAAAAGGTAATCAATTTTAACAAGAAATTGTTCAAATAGGAAAATTTAAATAAAAGGTAGTTCAAAAACAATCCAAGTAAAAACTTTCCTGATGCTAACCTTTCCAGCTTGAAAGAATAGTACTCCAAGAATTTTTTGTCGATAGCAAAAAAAATTAAAAATGTTTTCAAAATTTACTTCAACCAGTTTTTTTTCCCTTAACAAGTATTTATAAAAAAAAAACATACATACTCCTATAAAAAGCTCGTCGAGGTTAAAAAACCCGTGTAGTTTATTAAATTTTTGTAAAAATGTGCAACAGTTGAAAACAAGTTTCAAAAAAAAACTTTTTTTTACATAATGAAGAGCAGAATCTCCTTCATCCGCTTTTGTATAAAGGGGCCCCTCCTTGAAAAGGATTCTGTGACTGACATTTGTAGGGAACGGGACTATACAGTCAAAAAAAAGTAACCTGTGTTCTGATTTAGTGGCCTCCCATATCAGACAGCGAAGGCCTTAAGTGAATAGAATAAATCATAACTCTGCACAACATATCATTGCATCAAAAAAATTAAAATCCGGACGAGGTCCCTTCAAAGGGTCCCCTGGCCCATTCCTTATGTGACAAGATTCCCAGGAGTGCTCTTAATTCTTTCCCTCAAAGGATAAAAGACGCATCAATAATATCATCTCCTGACCCCAACACAAACGGCGGAAAGGAAAGGTCCCTTCAAAGGGGAGGGGGGGGGCCCTTGGACAACAAAAGCTTTCGTATAAAAATTTCCCACGAGGTATTGATAAAAAGGAAAAGACTGTGAAATGTTTTTTCACCAGGAGAGATTTCAAAGAGATCTCGGTCGTAACCCTTCCCCGCATCTTCCTTTAGGTTAAAAAGTAACAAAACAAAAACTTGCCAGTTTTTTTGTGTGTGAGATCTACCACTTTTTCTCAGCATCCTTAGCACCGAGCCCTTAACCTTCCAGGTGTGTTTCTAAATTTACTTGAATCTTAGTCCTTGCATAGAAAAAGAGGAGAAGATGCTTATAGTTTTTGTGAATCCGTTTTTTGTCGTTCCTTGAATTCAGGGCCCCCTTTCCCTTCAAAGGGCACCCTGAAAAACTTAACGTCTCAAATTCATCTCCGGTGATTTAAGTGTGGCAAAGGACCCTTCGTCTGATTAAATGGAAACTTCCTGAATCCTGAATCAAAAGCATATCTAGGGACGCAGAGCCTGGGAACCGTTTCTCACCGAAGATTCGGATCTGAAAAGGAACTTTTAGAAAAGAAATCTTTAAACGGAAATTGTTCATCTCCATTCAATCAATTCCTTTTTGCTTTCTTCACAATCCGGAACCGAGAAGAGAATTTGTCTCGGTTTCCAATTCCAAAATCTATTGAAGCGATTCTCTCACTTTCTCACCCGAGAAAAAATCTAACACCGAACCAGCGACCCTCGAATTTTCAAAATTCTCTTCCCGATTTCCTTTTTTTTTTTGGCTTGAAGGAGTTAAATACCCCGAAATCGAAACAAATTAGGCTTGGATTCCCGTCAAGGGAGCGGGATAATGAAGATTAAGATGAGAACTTGCAATAAAAATGGGGTCTAATGGTCGTAATTAATGGGAATCCCTTCCTCTCCCTTCTAGATACTTGGCAAAGCGAAGGTTGAAGCGTTAGAAAATAGTAAAAGAATTTAGAACATTTAAAAAAAAGTCATTTAAAAAAAAACTAGTTTAGAAAAAAAGAGGGAGAAGAGCAGGGTTGAATAATAGTTGAGGATGACCTCAGAGGGGAACAATTTTTTTCCACGAAGAAAGTAACTCAATGGCTCCTAGGAATGTCAGGGTTAGAACCCGGGTGACATGAGTCAAGGAATTTGAATCTATCGACAGAATCCTATGAGGTTTGTTACCCCATGGGGAGATCCAACTCGTGCCCCATTGTTGAACCTAGAAGTTTCCTCTTAGGGCATCTTCAGTTCAACAAAACTTCAAAGTCCAACCCTACATAACCTCAACATTCTCGGCCCTTCAACTCTACTACGAGAGACCTTTAGAATGAATCAACAAAAAAAATGTTAATCAAAAGAAAAATTGACAAAAATTATTTGAGCAAATCTAAAAGCAGAAGCGTATCGACTAGAATGACGACGTAAAAAACAAGAAAAAGTCGTGGAAGACAATACTTTAGTATTCGATAGTTAGAAAAAAGACTTGGAAAACTTTACCGAAAAAAAAAGTTTTTCAAATTTTTTTTAAGTAAATCTGATCTGAACCCCGTTTTTGTTTTTAATGGAAGGGACGTATAATTTTATTTGAACGTTAAAATGTAAGGTTTAATATGTACAATTTTTTGTTTCTCGCTGGCCATTGAACAAAGACTAGTTTTCTCTGGAATAATGCTCGATAGTGTTTCTTAAATTACTTGTAAAGTTTAAGAAAAGAATCAACGCTCGGCAGCAGCCTCTCCCATTTTTAACCCCTTGCTTCGAGATGCGTGTGTACTCTGCTGGAGAGCCCTTAAGGGCTCCATGGGCTAAAGGGACACTTGCAATAGTTCGAGAGATGTTGTTCCTTTGGCACAAAAAAGTCGGTTTCTTACCTTCTTGGCTTCGTCCATTTTGCATTGACTCTTCAAGTATAGAAGTGGGTGGGGTGTTCTGACATTTGGCCGGCCAGGGGAGGAGGGGGGAATCACTCAAACACTTTCACTGGACAGTTGCGCACAAATTTCTCCCACGGAGCACCGTCTTTGGTCCTTATCCAGGAAGTTGACAACGGGTGGGAACAGTGAACCTTGTCCATGCAGTGAGGAGCTCAGTGAGCTCCTACAAGTGAATGAGGTGGTGGGCCATGTGGGTTTGGTGACAGCATTGGTGGAGAGTTTGGTGATCCGTGCATATGACCATGACCGTACATTGACCCGTCTTGACCCATCATGCCTTCTTGACCTGGTAGAACGTTCGGTGGGGTCATGCGCTTTTCCTTTTGTCGACGATTACAAAACCAGACGCGGACCACTTCCTTCTCCAGCTGTGAGAGAGAAAATTACATCAATTTGAACCCGTCAAAAGTTTTTCATTCCATTTCTCTTCCATTGTGTTATTTTTGACAAGTTGACATGATGTGACCTCTGACCCTTTCTGGACTGGTGTCACTCTCTTACCTGTAGGGAATCCGCCAAGGCTGTGATTTCTTGAGCGGAGGGTTTTGGTTGCTTATGAAAATGTTGCTCCAAAGCTCCTTTCACTGACACTTCAATTGACGTCCGCTTTTTCCGTTTTCTCCCTTGCGCTAAAAAGTCAAAAATTCAATTAACGTTTCAAATTTTTGAACCTTCATAAGACACCGTAGGAAACACCTCTTCCCAAATTAAATTTATTCACTTCGACCAAAAACCTTGTTTACTGACACTTGACGTGCCAGTTTCGTCTGGTCAAAACTTGTTAAATGGCTCGAGATGATTTTGTCCATAATGGAAATTTGCCAATTTGCAAACGAATGGATTGTGTACCTGCAATTTTGTCGATGGAGGTGGGTGAGCCTGTGGTCGAGTCTGCTTCTTCGAGCCATTTCTGCAGTAGTGGTTTTAATTTGCACATATTCTTGAAGCTCAGTTGCAGGGCCTCGAATCTACAAATGGTGGTCTGGCTAAATACATTTCCGTAGAGAGTTCCTACGTACCGAATAACAAAAGGGCAATTAGCAGGTTTTCAGTATTGGACAGAGTGAGTTCTGGGTGTTCTATTGTTTCTTCTGGACAATGGACCCTTCTAAACCTCCCTTTCATTCAAGTCTTCGGTTAAATTGAATATTACAAGAAGAAAAAAAAATCAACGAACCTAGTGCTAATCCCACATCTGCTTGTGTAAAGCCCAGTTTGATTCTCCTCTGCTTGAATTGTTTGGCAAATGCCTCGAGGTCATCGGACGTCGGGGTCTCTTCTTCCCCTAAATCACCGTGATGAGACCGTACGTCCATGATGCCAGACCCAGGAGAGGAATTGTGGAGGTCACGGTGAAGGGACGGGTGCATTTGACCTGACATATATTTGTCTAAAAATTAATTTGGTAGTAACCTGCTCCAGGCAAAAGTCTCATTATCTCAAGAGACCTCCAGAGGAGAGGTAAAGGTCAACTTCCGGAAGCTATCCAATATATCAGACGTGATAAAAAGAAATCCGTTAAATCGACATCTTACAGTGAACAACAACGCCATTAGCTAGAGAAAGCCTCGAGATCAACAACGGTTATCTCGACATTTATTTGCTTGTCGAGTTAAAAGTCGTCTGACTAACGTTTGTCGAGCTCAACGTATGTAAGCACTTGAGTCAAAATTAGCTAAAGGTAAAGTCACTTGTCTCGTTGTCTCCCTTGAAAATTCAGAAGCCAAGAAAAAAGTTGTGCAGTCAAGTGTTTCGCGTTATTAATAGCCTCTCTCTCTCCACATTAATGACCATTCTTTTAGTGTGTTTAACGTTTAGAAGGGCTGGGCCTTTGAAAATAATCGTTTAAAAACCATCGTGCCAGATGAGCTCCACCTCCTCGAGAATCTCTTGAGATGGATGATCGTAATAATAAGAATGAAGACTCACCTGCACTGGGGATCATGCCATTCATGGAATGTGGATAGTGAGGATGATGGTGTTGAATGGGAGAACCTCCATTCATGTAATGAGATGGCCACGGGGAATGATGCTGATTTCCAGCAGATTGTTGATTCGCAAGGGCTGCCACGGCGGCATGATGATGCGCCCCACCGTTGTTGCCCGAACCGGAATTATTCGAGAGATTGTGATGTGGATGCGGATGGTGGGGCAAGGGTGGAGGTGAGACCTGGAGAAACCACAGAATATGAAAGTAATTAGGTTAAACAGTATAAGTGGTACAAAAGATCAGCTGATTTGATCCTTTTAGATGGACTTACCTGAGCCCAAGGGTCCCAGGCCGTGTTGTGGTGATGGTGCGTTTGCATTAAGTACTTCATGTCTTCATTAGCATTTCCCGATCTAAAGTCCATTATTACCCATAACCTGGAGGCAGAGGAGAACAGGCGGATTAGAAATTAGTATGCTCAGAAATTATTATTAATACCAAAACGTAAGCAACAGTTGACAGATCAAGTCTGTGACTGTGACACATCATAGCAGTAGACCAGATGTAGAGGAACAGGTCCTAGTCATGGCGGCCACGGTGACGATGACACTAATTTGCATTCAACTCCGCGGCTTACTCACCAACTCCCTTGAAAACGCTTAATTGAGCACATAACACCCATTTCGCCGAACGATTAATATGAGGAGCCCAGGAGGAAATCCTCTTCGCAAAAATTTTCGCAAAAATTCTTTACACAAATCAACCGTCGACGACATGGACACAAGGTCCAGTCCTGTCCCTGAAATGTCGTCAACTTCTGCTTGTCAACATGGAATTTTGACTTTTACATAAAGTGTCAAAATAGAACATAGCGTCCGCGCCAATTAATTTGACAGATAAAATAAGAAATACACATTCCCTTACCAGAACGCGCCAAAATTTAAAAAAGTTGCAAAGAATATTTAAGCTTCTCACTAAATTTGTAATAACAAGTGATATTTTCGCACAATATGATACGTGAAGTTAAAGAAATATATTCGCAGGGAATTACTATGGGGCACTCTGAGATTCATTCTTGGTTTCTGCGTAATCTAATGTCTTCTACCAGAAAGTCAGTTTCGCCGTTCATTCCTTTCAATTAGCTCTCAGGTGAGAAACGCACGCCGAAAACTTAACGCAACTGACTCAATTTTGCAAATTGTAACCTTAAGGGTGCAAATTTTGCAAAGTCTTGAACTTTTAGCACAAGCAAACTAATAACCGGGTCGGGGAGAGGGCCTTGGACAACTTGAATTGGTAAAACGGGATACGGGTATCAAAGTTAAGGAATCTACAACCCGCAAATCTACAAAGCCGCAAGCATTCAATAAATTATAAAACTTGTTTTGCAGCATGGACCTTATTTGGACTTGGAAGACTTGTTCGCGGAGGGTAAACCATGTTCATCTTTAATTTAAAGAAGGATATGTTTTACTTGGTTACCTTTTGGTCTCCGAGACAAGACAGGCGGTACTTCACTTTCAACGAAGCGATGAAACGAACTTTAATAATGTTACCAAGGAAAGTGACAAAGTTAGGTCAAATTTTTTTATACTGATGAAGAATCTTCGTACTTTTCCCTGGTTTTTAACTAACCTAACCCAAAGCAATTAGTAAGAGTCACTTGGTAAACTTTTAATTTTTTAGAAGTCATGCCCAGCTTCCACTCGACACTGGCTCAAGTTCACCTTGAAATGACACTCTCTTCCCTGACGAAGAGCCGTGAAGGTGGACATTTGGTAAGTGGTGCCAACTAATAACGATTATTGTGTCAAGATTCTTCGTACTGGTTAGGAGGTTATGTGGGTTTGGTACAAGACGTAAGTGGTATTGACTTAAACGGGTCGAGAAGCACAGTCGCAGAGAACTAGCCAACGACTGAGGTACGGACGGGTTTGGGCTCCTTGCCACTTCGCCATTTGAGCCCTCCCATCCACACGGTTTAGATCTTCGTTCCATTGGCCCAACGGCTCAAACTCCTTCCCCATCTCACACTTCTTGACGCCCTTCATCGAAGCTTTTACTGTAGAGATCAGATACCTCACCTTTTGGACGACGACATTCGCCAATGCTAAAAACCACCCAGTGTCCACTCATGCTCTATCAAGAAGCAAATTAAAGGTCGGCCTAATACTGATAAATACCCGGGAACTTGATTTAATAGAATGATAATTGATTCGTGACATTTTGCTTTGATTTTCACAGAATCTGAGCTAATTAGTCGCGCAACGTTCGAAATTCGGCAGGACGAAACCGGAATACGATTGGTTGCGCTCCAGAATTTTAAAATCAACTTCAAAAAGGTCATATGAATTCAACTTGTTTTAAGTATAAATTATATCAATTGAAAAATACCAATTTCATGTCGTTTGCTAAACGGAGATGCTTGGGACTGTGAAAAGACGGGTTATTTACCTTTTCCTTCCGATTCCATTGTTGGGAGAGATTGAGGTCTACGGAGTAGATTATTGTCATTGATTGAACGTAAGGTTGACATTTGACCCTACCGAAACCCACCTGTGTTTTCCTTTTCTTTTGGAAAATTGAAACTGCACAGCAAGGAAGAACAAATTCTCATCCGGCCTGGGTGAGGTCGGCTTGCCTCCTTTCAATCCGTCTTTTTCTAAATCTCAGTTAAGGGTATCCTTACCAGGGAGCCCAAAGGGTACCCTTTTTTTTTCTACCCTTCTTGATCAGGTCAAAGTTAATTCCATTTCGAAACAATATTTGGTCTTTTGTGGGGTGTAGATTACCAGGTTTGATTCTTGGCATTTGAGATGGAGGAAGCACGACTCGCTCGCAATCAGGGATAAATTTTCTGAAAAGTTTAAACTTTGATAATAAAAAAACACTCATTTGCAAAATTTTTTAGAAAGTTAAGGTCGACGTTTCAGTTTTGAAAAACAATCGAAGCGGGTAACTATCTGTTTAGTCTGATTGTATCCTGGGGAATTCTTCTCTGGGAATCTGGGACAGGAATCAAGAGTTACTGGTTTGATTCGGTGTCACACCGTGACAATTCCGGCCCGTGGAATTATGTACATACGTAATAAATGAAATGCACATGCATAAGAAATTTGAGTTTTGAAAACCTAATGAAGAGAGAAATAGGAGAGGGAAGCCAGAATGAATTTGGCAGTAGTTAAAAACTTAAACTTCAAGGTTACTTGACTTACTTTTTGGGGTTTTCCTGGAGAAGTGGATCGATGCTTCTCTTCTGTTTCCTTTCCTAAGTAACCTTCTGGAATTACTGGAATTATAACATTTTCAAAGTAACTAGCATACACTTAAAGAATTTTTCTAGAATTGTCAACTTATTTTAATTCACAGTGCACGTTGAGAACTCGTGCTATTTTCACGTGCATGCTCTGGATATTTCTCAAAAACAAAAAGAAATGAATACGAAAACAAGCTCGAGATCTTGAAGAAGATCTCACTCGACGTGCGTCATCTACTGGGAACAAACACTTTCTGGAGAAAGAGATTCAAACTTGATGTTTCATCTGGACAGTTCTGGAGGTCTGGAAAAAGATGCGGGTGATTCCAAAAGGTGTTTAATATTTAGCAAGTCATCAAGGTCAACTTAACCTTTAATTGAGATCAGGTCACTTAGGTATTCAGTAGCCTTGAAAAAAGTAGAGGATTCTAAAAACAAGAGGAGTCGATTCCAAGTTTAGATAAAAACCGTCGAAGTAACACAGCTCACTATCCAATCACCGGCGTCGTAAATCTGTCGAATGTCATAGTTTATAATCATTTCCGCCTTGACCTTTGGACTTTTAGTATTTGGAAATTTCCAAAAATTCTGCTCTACATTTAATTTTGAGAAAAAAAAGAGTTTGGGGATGAAGCCACCCCCTCACCCAAAGCCCTTGGTTTGCCTTTGGCACAAGATAATTGA
>JABASK010000317.1:0-16770 GCA_019776465.1 Rambutanura hunanensis | reverse complement strand
ACTTAACCTCACTACATTAGTCCTTACCCTTGGGAAACAATAAATCCGTTGCATCTTCATCCACCGCTTCTTGATTATAATTACCTGCTGCGGCCATTCCAGAAGTATTTTTAGTTTTACCGTCGTTTGAAATGAAAAAAATTATTACCCGTATAAAGTTAGAGAAAATTATGCAAATTTATTTTCTTTCTACTACCTATATGTAAATTTTCAAGGGCTAGCAAAAGAGGGTTTCAAAGGAGTCGTTGGGACACCAACGTCAGAGATGGGCAAAACTCATCTTTCGTTTTAACATTATAGTTCAAGTAAAAAAAGGAGGCACTTTGTTTATTCAGAAAATTCGCTTGTCGCTATTAACTACTGCGTGGTTGAAGCAAGGGGATGCTGAATTCCTTGTATTCTTTTTCGGTTAAAGTAATATTACAGTTTTTGTAAATTAGGTATTAACACTAATTATTTTCATTAGTTAGGGTTGTACATAAAGGGGTGTTAATATTGCAATTATTATTGCCTGTTACTGTAGATGGATATTTCTGAACAAGTTTCTGAAAAGTTGTACTCAACATGAAGTATCAAAATTATAGTTAACCTGTTTGAAAACCAATTTTTAGTGAAACAAGTGATCAAACTTTACAGATTCTATCAGATCAGTCTACGGAACTGTCCGATGGTTTTTGCCAGACTTGACTGGTTTGAGTGAAGCAGAGGTTGTCACTGAATACTTGTCAAATTAGACTCAATATGTAAATTTTGGTTAGTTAATTAATTCAAACGATTAGTGATGTTCGGGAGGCGTATAGGAAAAATTGTCCACAGAAAGTCCCGTCTCATAAGGTTTCTACACGAGGAGGAGGAGAAGCAACCTATAACTCTAATGCTAAGAGATGAGACGGGACTTAGGAAAATTTCTGTGCACAATTTTTCCTATACACCTCCCTGCAGAGTAGAACGATAGTGGTGATTATCAAAGGTCAGCCAGAGAAAATTTTTGAAGTCCATCTCTCACCGTTAAGTTAGGTTTGGAGAGAAGCGTAACAAGGCTAACAGGACGATAATTTTCTCTGGCTTACTGTTGGTAAACATCACCCCGATAATAGACTAACGAAGGATTCAAGAAGTGGAGGCGACAGGCGAGAGTTTACTACTTTTACAGCTTTACGGCCTGAGTAAGACAGATGGTGAAGGGCTTGAGTAATGTTCAGGTTTCTTATGCCGCGACAAGTCGAAAAATACCATTAACCCCAGCTCGGCACCATCTGCCTTACTTTACCCGCTTTTACAATTACTAGAAATTTCTGTGGACAACTTTTGCTATATACCTCCCGTGATGTTCGCCCGTTGTTGGTCGTTTCGTCCCTCAATTACTAACTTACATACAAAACGTTAATCAATTTGGGATAAAGAAAAGGTTGAATAACGTAGGTTATATGTCACCAGTGAAGTAGGATTTTAATCCCCAGCTGTTTTGTCCCAAGTAACCAAATAAACCTGCAAAATTTAACAGTAACTTTCAACTCTTTCTTCAATCTATACAGAAACGCCAGGCTGATGCGCACTCAGTACAGGTTAAAGCCTAAATTACTAAAGTTTACGAGTTTCAATACATAATACAATTACAATTTGAGTTAATTCTGTTAGTATAACACTTCACCCATCCCTGTCCCTCCCCCAAAAACCATGGGCAGCTACTCATGCCGATTTTCTGACTCGTTTCCATTGGGTACGAGAGCTCAAATAAAAAAAAATAATCCCAGCTTGTGTTTACTCGAAAAATTCCTATAGTCCAGGGTTCGAATAAGAACTGCAAAAAAGTGTTGTTCCGGGGCGGCTTTTTGGAACAGTTTTATATCAAAATTTTCTACTGCTTTGAAGCTTCAAATTAAGCTATACGTCCGGTTTGTCCCTCTTCAAATTGTTTAGTAAAAATTAATTTGAATGTTTTGTAAAAATTTCAACAACATAATTTCTACACAATTTCAACAACAAAAGTTTGAATGAGGACAAACCTGAGTTAAAGCTTAATTTGAAGCTTTACAGCGGTAGGAAATTTTGATATAAAAATTGTTGTTGGAGAAATACTTAGGTTTTTAAATTTTAAGCTTTGATTAAAGAATTTCTGGAACTTACTGTTTCATTTCTATTTCCTATTTACTACTATTACTATTTCTTCCCAACAAATTAATTTCCAAAATTCATAAAATCTGTGTTAAAAGGTAATCTTAGAAGTATGACCTGGTTGCCTAAAATTTCTGGGCACGAAAACAGTTTCTTCCGGGTGCGAAATCTAAGCCAAAATAAACGATCGGTTAATGCCAGATAATTCTAGCTTGCAAGGTATTTGTATTACGCACTTTTCTGGAAAACAAGTTTATCTTCGTCTGGCGCCAGTTAACTGGATCTCCTGAGATATTGAGTGAAAGATTCAAATTTGGGTCACGCTCGTGCGTGTTTGGACTTTTGAACCCAGTGCGTGGGGTCCAATTTACGATACTAAGATGTAGTGCCAAAAAATTTCTTGAATTTTTCGAATCTTCCGCTGACGCGTTGACGCTTCAAGTGACCGATTCAACTGTAACTTTGAATGCCGTCTGTCCGTGTGGGACGAGTGCTTCTACAACCGATTCTTTAATTATTATCGAACTTCTACATAGCGGGATGCAAGGTTGGTGGAATGAACCTCGATATCTCGCCGATTTTTCAGCGCGATTTAATGGGGATCACTTCGTATTGAACCGGGATCTTTCAAACGATAATCCCTGAGTTTTTAAGATACAGTTACAGTTGTCTTTTCAGTACCGAGTTATTGTTCCCTAATTAAGGTAATTGTTGACCGCCATGGTACTAGACTTGGCGGTTCTGACCCCTCGTGGACTTTTACTTTTAAGGATGCTCTAACTCTTTTAGATGTTCATTGGTGCCTTTGCATTTTTCAGGCCGGTTTTACCCTTACTTTTTATTTAGCCTATTGAAAGAACCTTTACGGAGGCTCCTTAGAGCCTTATCCGGGTGTTCCTAGTTTCCACAGTTTCTATCATTTTTCTAAAAAGTTGGAGGATTATGAAAAAATATTAAACAAATTTTAATTGCTCTTTTTTCCCACTTTGATTGTTCCCAGTGAAGACAGTACTGAGTCAGGTAGTTTACTGAGGTAGTGGTTTTTGAAATTTCTTTTCTTTTCACCCTACTTTTCTCTATATTAATTAAAAGTACTTTTTGAAAATATACTCAATCAATAAATCAACTTGTTTCTGATTGTGAGATGTTAGTAATTTTGCTACCACGCTTGAATTTAAATTTTCCGGCATTAAATTCTTTATTCTTAAAAAAATTATAATATTCATGATTTCTAAAATTTTTAAATAGAATTTCCAGATTTCTAAAATAATTTTGTGAAAGCTAGATTGGTTTTTGAGTTAAATGTTGTAATTGTTAGAGTCTTACGCATGATAGACCTATGGCTAAAACGCACTTCACGTGCCTTTGGATTTTATCCTTAATCTTGTTGGGTCATTACTCTGTGTAATGTTTACGCGTGTGGATTGCTTGTTCGAAGTGGAAGATTACGCAATTTCAAAGTACTTACTTTAGAGATAAAATTTCCCTTCCTATTTCAATTCATTTTTTGACCTCCACGCATCAACACGCCAGCATTGCTTTGAGTTTCCATATTTCGGGAAAGATTTCTTAACCAAAGCAAGAATTTAAGGATTTAAAAGAATTTAAAAAATAGAATTATTTCTTTTCTCCCGTTCTTTTATTAGAGCCGAATTTTTATACTTATTCTTGAATTGGTTTCATATTCAATTTGCTCTATTATTTTTATTATTTTTTTTTCTTTTTCAGAAAATGTATCCAAGCCTTTTAACAATGCCTGTTGCTCCTGCTTCGTGTTGGAAGGCAACCCTCGGCGTGAGTCTATCTAGATTTTTTGTCGGGATCCTATGACCCGGTTTTTGTTGAAGGTCCATAATACCCATCTACAATTGAGGAGTCATTGCAGTGATGGGAATGATGTAACCACCAGTACAGGACTGATTGCCAACTTCTTACACAATGCCCTGCAGCCTCATTATGGTGATCCTCGTCTGGAGGCCGATTTTCATGCTCGTTTTTTGTATAACCATCCTGTTCTTAACAGAGATTCTCGAAAAAAGGAATCCACTGGAGGTCAATTGTCTCCACTCACTTATGGTTACTTTTGCATCCGTTCTCTATACTTAGATGATTATCCGTTTTTTAAAATTGTTGATCATAACGTTCTTATGGTTGACTGGGGAGGAAGTACTAATAGTAGCTTCGATTGAATACTACTCATTCTAGACTTATTATACTGTCTTTCTGTTTTCGAGAGTGGGTATTCGATTAGCAGTTTTTCTAGCTTCTGCCGAGAAAATATACCCCCTCATATCTGCCCAGAGTATGACGATCCGGAAGTCCATATTTTTCAGAAGTTATACCGTTAGTCCTTGTCAGAATTGTTTTTTAGAAATTTACTTTCTGAATGGTAGAAAAAATTAGTGAGAAAATTTAGAATTAAGAAATGAAATTAGATTCCAGTAGACATTGATAGCACCAATAATAAAATGTTGAATTACTAATACTGAACTCTGCAATAAAATTTTCAAATTTCTTCTCTCTGTACTTCATCAAATAGTTAGTTATATTTAAAAATTCAAATTTCATTTTTGTGTTTTTCGTTCTCGGTGTTCCTAAAATTGAATTTAATTACTGACTTCGGAAGGTCGTTAATCTTGTGCCAGGTGTAAAAGGATTCATTAAGGTGAACGTTCTTAATATAAACTAGCGCTTGAGAAAGATAAGTTGTAATTTCCTATTTGAGAGGATAGAAATCTAATATTTTGCGGAAATTTTCGAATTCCTTTGTTGAACAATTACACCAAAAATTTGCATCATCGTTTTGTTAGTGACTATATAAATAAAAAGGATGCCATCTATCTCAACTTGTCTATGGTGATGGAGTGACTATATAATGTGACTGTGAATGAAACTACTAACCTTTTAATTTTGACTAATAATATTTTTTACTCAACGATTATTTGAACCCAGTGTTATCAAATGAATCAAGAACTTTGCCCGTTGTTGTTTTATCATCCCCTAATAAATGCTAAGAAATTTTTCATCTTATTTCTGTTAACAGTGCATAACTGTTACACAAGTACTCTTCGTTGCCTAATAATAGTTTTTTGAAAACAGCACTAATAATTCTACAAGAATTCTTTTCAGTCAAAGAATTTAACGTTACTTAATATTGTTATGCAATTCTAAGTCTACTACAATGTTTTAAAGTATTTCCAGAATTATAAGCATGGACCTTGTTTTGGTTAAAAATGGATTTGGTTAAACGCAAGGACCTTGCTACAAAATCAAAGAGGACGGGACCAAAGGTAAGTTAACATTTCAATTCTATCATTGTAAAAAGAAAATTTAATTACATTTTGAATGTCTGTTTTTTAAGTTTTGATTTTTATTATTCCTTTCAGGGTACTGCACCGGCTAAGAAACTACACCGGTATAAGACCCGAACGGTTGCCTTACGCCATATGACGGAGACCGTACTCGAAACCGATGACCATATGAAAGACCCGTCATTTTCATGCTGACTTCCTTCTACTAGTGCCGCCGCCTGTGTAGAGAGACTACTAGAAATCCAATACTCCGTTTTGCCGCTCGTCTCGTTTTGAGCGACAAAACTACTGTTCGCGAACAAGATAAAGTGCACCAGGAGTTCGTCGCTTCTTGCAGGAAGGAGATTGGCGAACCTATTCAAACCGCGTTCGGGTTCTGGTGCTTTTTATTACTCAGACGAATATCAACTCATTTCTAAATCATCAATCCTAAATTCGTAAAAAAAAATTTTTAAACTGGAAAATCGGATTTGTAATTAACGTTTCTCGCAACAATCACCCGAATTAATTTTTTTCATAATAATTACCCGAAAACTTATTTTCACCAATGGCGCTGATCTCTAGCGACATTCCCCCGGCTCGAACATTTTTTCTTAGAAGTAATGCCCAACGGGTAATTTCCCCCATTTTATATGAAATACCCTAAACAGGGACCCTACCCATCTTGGAAACGGAAATCTCTAACCCTAATTTAAAAAAAAAAATTTATGCACCAATGTCCAATAAACCCTTGAAGGATTACCCTCCCGGTAATAGGAACCTGAGTAACAGAATGGGGACAACACCTATGGTGGGTCCCCGTCCCACGTTTTCTTACACACTAGAAACCAAATGGTCCACTCGTTGCCATGGAAACATGGCCACGACTTTCTTGTCCTCCCGATTTCCCCTACAGTCTACTTGATTCATCCCACCCGGATTCACGTCAACCGGCCCCCTTTTCTTCTCCCTTTACAAGAAGCAAACGGTCTCTAAAGAAAGCGGCCATTTTCTTAACAAAAACTTGGAAGAGCGAGACAGGATACCTTACCAAATAAGGGCATCCTGCCTCGCTACCCAATCAGAAGTGAGGAAACCGGCACTTGGCGTCTTCAAAATAGGATGCCCAGGGCATTCTAAAAAAAGAAAGACGCCAAGTGGGGGAAAAGATGCGTCCGTGAAGAACTCAAGGTTCCTCACGCACTCATCTACAGTACAAGCCATCGATAACTTCGGGCTTCTTCGAAGATTACTAAAACAAAATTATAACTAAAATTAAAGTTCAACTTTAATAATTCAATAACTTCAGTTCCAAAGAGGGGGAGTTCAATCAGAAGTTAAATACCCCCACCCCCTACTACCAAGCACAATAATTAACTCAAGTTACGAAAATCAACAATTGAAATTTTTTTTTATCAAAAAAAAAAAGAAATAATAATATTCATAATCAAAAAAAAATAATCTCAGTGAAAGTACTCTTACAACGAAGAGAAAGGAGGATAAGAAGCCTTTCTCTTTGAAAACAACCAAAGGGGCTCACGGTGGTCAACAACAGGAACAACGCAATTCAAACTGTGGATAGGTGACCGGAATCTACGACAAGGGAACAACTGGCAATCGCACCAGACTAGTCAAAGGCAAGGACTTCTTCCTGAAATTCGAGAAAAAATCATCAGCCGGGAAAAACCAAAGAAATCCAAAGCAGACACCAGAAAATTCACAACTACGATTCATCGAAAGATAAGCAGAACACTTAATTTATATTAAATATACAACTCTAGTCTCATTAGTCAAATCAAACAGCTTTTAGAAGAAAAACCTTTTTTTTCTCTCGAAAAAATTTTTTTCCTTTTCTCCATCTCTTTAAAAATGAGTCACTGCGTCTACTGCCAGCAGTATTTCAAAAATATTTTTCAAAAAACAAACAAAAAAAAAAATATGGAAAAGAAAACGATACAAAAATTTCTTTTTCTCAATAGAAAGCCAGAACTTTCACTGGTAACAGTGATGCCTTTCCCCCCCCCCCCCCCAAACCAAAGAAGCGCTTAAGTGGGCAAACCGCCTTGACATCAGAGGTCAAGGTGGTAGTGCCCAATATTAGACAAGAGCTGTGTCTAATATGCCAGATCGAGCTGGCTACTACAAAGAAATTAACTAGGGACTCCACATATGGGGGTATGGGAGAGAAAAACCGCCCTTTCCTTATAGATCATATAATGGCGCTTAGGTGGGAATTACAGGTAAAGACAAGCAGGATATCAGAATTAGAAAGCAATTTAAGGGAAATAACAACAAAAACCAATGGGAAAGCCAATTCACTAGTCACACTTTCCTAATCGTCATCTTCTTGTTCCTCCAGCAGGGGCCATCTCGCTGTCCTACCTCAGGACAGCAAGGTGGACTCAACTTACAAAAAACCAAAACTGGAAATACAACCAGACGAGAGTCCATACTCCCCCTCTGGGAGCCTTATTGACCTCTTTGGAGAAAACAAGAAGGCACAGTGGGAGGAAAATAGCAACCCGGGGGCGGGAAACGACTCGGATTACATCCCCACATCCCCCACAATTTACCCATATGACTATGACTTCTTTCAAAATAGCAATGAGGGCGCGGAGGAGGTAAGCGTCCGTATGGACGAAGATTAATAGCGCATAAAACAAAAAAAAGAAACGACAATTTGGGAAATTATTCTCTTTTTTTCTCTGAAAGCGGAACCATGAAGCCAAAAGGGGGCGCGCGTAAGGTTGATGCTAAGAGAGGTAAAGTGGGAGTTTAAAATTCAAAAATCAAAACTCAAAGGACATCCATATCAATATTAAGTTACAAGTCATTACTTCACTTAATTCTTGAGAGATTATATTTCATTTCGGAACTCAAAATTCTTTAAAATTTCAATAATTAACTCAAGTTACGAAAATCAACAATTGGAATTTTTTTTATCAAAAAAAATAATATTCATAATCAAAAAAAAATCTCAGTGAAAGTACTCTTACAACGAAGAGAAAGGAGGATAAGAAGCCTTTTTCTTTGAAAACAACAATATGATCATAAATATAATCTCTGGTTAACTGTCTTTATTGTTAAACATATGACTGGTTGGTTTTAATGTTCAGGGAACTACTACTCTCCAGCAGCTCTGCTCTACTACTTATACCCGTCTTCTTAACCTAAATGTGTGCTTGCCAAAAGTGAGAGCCTTTTGCCCAGGTTATTCTTAGAATAGATTTTCACCCTTCTCTTGTTTCATCTCTGTGTAAGACGATGTGTTCCATGCAGAGATGAAACCCCGAAGATGTCAGATCATTTGATTTCACCCGGAAATAGAGCTGACACCCTCCCACGTAATCATTTACATAATTTTTTGAGAGCTTCACTAACTTTTTTATATGTACCAATTTCATACAAATTTCGAAATAAGGGATCATGTGTATAAACTAAATTTTACGATAGGCCGTCGCTTGTAACCTACACGTGTCTCTGCATGGACTTTTCATAAGGTTATTGCTCTCTAATCTTTTCTGTTTTTTTCTAGTTTATTTCCTGATTTGTTCATACTATTTTTAGAATTTTGTTGCTACTTGAAACCATTTCTTTTCCATTTTAGTTCCCATATTCTTTTATTTCAGTCAACTCTACCGTTCACGATCGTACGAAGTTTTTCATTAAAATCACTTTGAGTAAGTTGTATCTTTATTCAATATTCAGTTGTTTTACTTTTTATTGACTTTGAAAATCTATATCCTCATTATTAATTCCCTTTACTAATTATAGGATTTCAGAACCATTCTTCTAAACTTGCTTTCAATGGTGTCATCCAAATTCTGGAAGAGCAATTTGGGATCTAATTTTTCTACCTATTTTTGCAGAGATTCCGAAACTCGTTTCGCTATCCAGGTTGAAAATACTCGTCTGCTTTTAACCTCTCATGGTACTGACAACAACTTCTTTGTTACTGATCCGGAGATCATTACTAAGTTTTTGGAGAATGGTTTACGTCCCAACTACGACGACTCTCGCGTTGAAACCGACATTATAGCTCGCTATCTCGGACATTGCCCTATTTTCAGATTCAAGACCGATAATGGCCATCAGGTATTACCACCATGTTCCCCACTATTGTATATTTACTACTGTCTTCAATCACCTCATCTTGACAATTATCCTTTTTTCAAAATAGAGAATAACCGAGTTAAGGTAGTAGATTGGGGTGGGTGTGTGAAAAAGGATTTCGACAGTGCCTTACTTTTGTTAATTTTACTGTATTGTTTATCTGTTTTCGAGAATGGATTCAGTTTAAATAGTTATTGGCATTATTGCCGGACCAAGATTCCTCTTTCCCCGGATTTAATTCTATATAACCCGGAAACCCATATTTTTGAAAGTTAGACATCTAGACCTATAGGTGTTAGTAGTCCATAAGGGTAAGCCCTTTTAAAATTTTGAGGAAATAAAACTAATAGAACCAATAGTTTACTAGTATTGTTAACGCATTCCGAACCTTCCTTATTTTAGAACCTAACTTATTAATATTAGGACAAAAGGCCTTTCTTTCTATTTTTAATAAGTAGAAACTAATATTTTGAACTCTTTGGCTTCTAAAATACAAGGTAGATGCAAATCTAACTCTAATGGTAAAACTGATAAAATTTTCCTGGTAACTTTGTTTTGTGAAGGAAGCCCTTTAAGGTTTTTCCAGTTTTAAACACCATATCAAGAAGACATAGAACAAAATTGCTTACCACAGACAAGTTGACAAACCTCATTCCTTTCATCGCTGGCGTGACTGGACACAGGTCCCCTGCATCGGGCACCAGTGACAGACTAGGCCGGGGAGTGCTAAATCCCGGTTCTAGTCCGCAATCTCCACCCTCACGCAATCCTCGCCCGTTGACCTCTCGCACCGCCATGTCACCTCGATTCGCCCGCTAAGCTCTACAGAATCCAGACTCTCCCTATCTCTCTCGAACACCCGTCCCAATAATCACTCCGACAGTCTCACAACAACTCCAGGACAAATACTTGGTTTATTCGCGCTGGTCACCCTACCAAGGAGTCGCCTCTAAGAATCGGATCAGCCTAACTCTGTCTTTGTCACCGGAGAGCCCCCCGTAGTTTCCAGGGTGACAATCCCACCCGGTTCTCCTTCCTCTAGGCTCCTTCCTGGTCTGCTTCTCCTACCCGACTCCCTACCTGACCTACATAATACCTCTCTTATACCGCTCCACTTGGACATTGTCCAAGACCTAGCAGACTACCAGGAAGAAGCCCTCATAACCTACTTGCCAACTACTAATACCCGGGTCGAAGTGTAAGTCCAGGTTCGGGGGCGTGGCCTCCGGAACCTGGGCTCACAACCCAGGTTGTGAGCCTGGTATAATTTACAACAGACTGGTTGTAAATGATACCCAATTTCGGCAAAAAACAAAATGGTCTGTCAGGATAATCAATTATTATAATAACAATAACGCTGCAATATGATTCATATACGAGGCAGGATCGCTCACCTTTGTTACCAGATCTTGAACAACCTTGCGATTTCCAAAAGACATCGTGCAGTACAAATAGAGGTTTACTGGTATGGAGAATACCATTACAATTAGCAGAAAATTGCAATTTACACGAAAATGGAAGCCTCTAACTGCTTCATAAATTCAAAACAATTTGCCCGGATCTTGGTCTTAGTGTTAAATATAATTATGAGGAATCACCGACTAAATGCGGTTCTTCGCTTGGAGCAATTCGCGCGATAGTAGAATACTCAGAAGGCCTCAGCGAGGATGATACAAATACGGTGGACGTTGCATCAATGTTTCACATTGAAATGAAGTTTAAGTACTTATACGATTCGGTGCCGTGGGAACAACGAAATTACTAGAACATGTTACATATTGGAACTTGTGAAGTTGAGAGGAATTTTCAACCGTTAAAATACCAGTTACAAAAAAGCTCGAGAGCGCAGTTATGAACTTCAGAGGGTAAAAATAAAGAGATTAAGACTTCAGAAACCGAATACAAATGGGTGGATACAGACGATGTCGAAGTTTTTCACACCACGACTCTTTCCCACACAAATCAAGAAAAACAATTTAAAATAGATAGTGGATTTTTGTAATACAATTAATTTTCTGCTTAAAAAATATTGACTAATCTGAGTGGCATTCTGAGTGGGACTTTTGTTTCTTTTAAAAAAATCCAATATATTATTGATAAAATTAACAAAAATCCATTACAAGTGGAACGGGATATCTGCTCCGCACTTATCCTGGGGATGTTAGCAGTAGTTCGGTCGGAGATTCGGAACTAACAGATACTCAGCTCATGAGAATTGACCAATTGTAGATGAACATATTACTCTTCAACAACACTTAATAGAAAACAAACAAACACAAAACTCTCCATGACCGACTACGCGTTGGGTTTCGAAGAACAACTTTCACGCTGGACTCTATCAACCGTTTATCGCAATTCTAAGTTGTAGCCGGCATGTCAAGAAAATGGGAAATTGGAGGCAATGGTAACAATGGACTTCCATACTTCACAGTACTTCAACAAGCCCTATTGGTCTTTTGACTGCAAAAAAAATTATGAATACAGAACCTCTTACTTCTTTGGAGAAACGAACATTATTGGGAAAGGTCTTTTAATTTTATTAACGAAATAGAGTGCCAAACTTTGTTCAAAACTTATAGGATTCCTTCTGGTTCCCCATTATATGAGTTAAACGATACGATATTTGGAACCACAAGGGAACGAGTCACACATTATAAGTGGCCGACAACTACGTATGATACGTGTTGTGATTAAAATAGATAATTGTATTAACGCTATTATAATTTAATTATGTCTAAATTAATTAAGAATTAGAAAAGCACTTACAGGCACTTAAAGAACCACTTAAGTTAGGATACCATAGTGTCCATAAAAGTGACATTTTAGATAAAAATGAAAAATTCATTAGCACTTAAGGGTACCTTAAGGAGTTCACTTTGTGTAGGGTCAGTTCCAGTCGGTTCCTTATTAATACGAAGGACCGCTGCTGGAGCTGACCAGTTGAGGTTCGTACTCTCTGTGGCTGCGACCTTAACAAAAAGACTCTGCTCGTGCGAACTTACCAGTTTGCTGTGGCAATCCGGGTCTATAAAGGTTTAGGTTAGTGTTTTAACGTTTTTCTTTTACCATTTGAATAAATAAATAAAATATGTAAATAACTTAAACTAAACAAGCGTATCACCTTTTATTGCAAGTCCGTGCATAATTTTTACATTACGGTTCACAATAGGGCGGTAAACCATCAAAGAAATATTAATGTAGAAGGATTAACACCGTTAATTCCTTGTAGTATAGAGGCTAGGGCATGTGATGTGATAACTTCAACCATTGTTCGGGAAATTCAATACAGATTTTTTCAGGCAGACGTACCGTGTAGCCCAATAACATACTTTAATCAAACATGCTTTTTAGGAGAAGATAAGGTCAGATGCCCGGACCTTAATTTAGTTTTATCCACAATGTTTAAATCAAGTTCCTGTGGCGTTAACATGGGATATGCGAGGATTGTTTGGACGACAGACAGACTTTCAAAGAACTTAACTACTACAGATTACTTGCCATTTTCTACAGAGTTCGATACATTAACTAAACCTAACTGGGTTCAACACACAGTTTAGTAAGGAATAGTTCGGTCTCTCTGTTGGCCATACAAGTCGCAAGACGTGTCAAAGGTAAAAGAAATAGACAAAATCGCAAAAGTCAAATATAAAACCTTTTGTCAGTAGTCAATTATATTTGATTAGTCGATTCAATACAGAATATAGAATGTGCATCTTAAAACCCTATACAAAATTTAAAAAAGCCTTTCAAATCAAATACAAAAATTAAAAATGTGGAAGAAAAGAAAACCGTATATAAGTAGAAGTTTTTCATAGGGTTAGGATGTATGATTGAGTGAGTGTGTTATTAAATAAACGATACCTAGTGCGGATTTACCGGTGCAGAGCCTCATTTATTCTTTCGGTTTACAGTTTTACCTTTGGTTGAGTGTCAGCTTGAATTTCGGCTGGGTTGATGGAGCGAGAGACTTCTAGCTGCTCGAAATCCGGTATCGTCGCCAAACCCAGTGACATGTAGTACGAAGACTGCTACTGAGCTAGACCTAGCATGTACGAGGTATGTTACAACAACCCTCACAAATACGCAACACGGCAAAGAAGTGCTCGGGGTTTGAAGTGGAATAGTGATTTGAAACAATAATGAAACTTCTTAGTTTACTCAGGGTTGCGATTAAAAATAGAAGATGAACTTGGAAGTTGCGTAACATCAAAACTTGAGTAACGCATCTATATGTGAGAGTCAAACACAGAGTAATGACCCAACGAGAGATAGATAAAACCTAAAGGCACGTGGAGTACGTTTAACCATGAATCTACATCATGCGTAAGACTCTGACAAGTAAAAAATCTAACTCAAAATACAACCTAGCTCCAGTGACAGACTAGCTCCAGTGGCACCAGTGACAGACTAGGCCGGGGGTGCTAAGTTTTGGTCCTAGTCCGCAATCTCCACTCTCGTGTAATCCATGCGCGTTGACCTCTCGCATCTCCTGGTCACCTCGAATTTCCCGCCTATCCTTCCGGGGACCATACTCTCACTTTTTCTCGATCTTCCGCCCTAATAATCACTCCAATCGGCTCACATCATTTGCAGGACAAATACTCAGATTATTCGCGCTGGTCACCCTAGGAATCGCCTTTAGAAATCGGCTTGGCTTAACTCTTTCCTCCGGGAGACTCACTGGAGAGCCCTCCGGGGTAGCGGGTGACAATCCCACCAGGTTCTCCTTCCACTAGGCTCCTTCCTGGTCTGCCTCTCCTACCTGACTCTCTTCTTGACCAAGATCATACCTCTCTTATACCGCTCTACTAGGACATTATGCAAGACCAAACAGACAAGAAGAAGCCCTGGTAACGTACTTGCCTCTTACAACTAGGGACCTACCCTCGGAGCCGTGGCCTCCGGAACCTGGCCTCACAATTCTATAAGACCATCGCTTCGATTTTGCATGGCAGATACAAAAAGGTTTTGAGAGTGACTTATATCGCATCTATGGTGTTAAGAAAGCTTAATTTGAACCTTACACTCTTGCAGTTAACGAGGAGCGAATGTCTACCAAATTGGCTGCCACTTCCTATAACGCCAAAAAGCCAAAACTTTGAGCCAAAACAAAATCGACAGAGGTCAATTCCTTTTTAGGAATTGACTCTCGATCGAACGGGGTCCGTTCCAAGATGATAAGTAAGAGCACCAAAGAGTGCCAAGTCTCTCTGTCTCAGTTCGGTTCTACTACCGGGAGGATCCTCCCGGAAATAGCTCCTTAGGGGAAGAGAACCGGATTACCCGTATAGGGTAATCTGGATTTTTCAACCATTTATGCCAAACTTTAGTAATGAAATTATGTTCAAGTCCTAATATATTGTGCTAAAAAAATTATAATTTTTGTTTACAGAACATCATTGATCCTCTTGAACGTCACATTGAACAGAGAATTTCGTCTCTAGGTGTTAATATTACAATGATTGGTCCAAACAAAATTCTAGCCCAATACTTAGATGACCCTACAATTAGACCTTTGGTAAGCTACGAAACTCTGTTCTCAGCTTTTTGCCTAGGATTCAATGTATTTTTTTTTCTTTTTTTATCGTTGATGTATATGTTCTTAAACTTTCAGTTAATGAGTGAACGAGTGCTATATGAGATTGTTGCTGAAATTGTAGATAAGGACTCAACCGAAAGATCTTTCCTGGTTTCCAGGTGCTTTTTCTATTCATCCTTAATAAAATTCTTATGTCAAATCTTTCGCTCTACTAAATTTTTTGTGATTATAGTTGTTATCGTTTAGAAGCTTCCAAAATGGACCCCCATGAATCAATCCAAGAGTTTGATAATCAATTAGCCACCACTGGTGTGCAAAGTGCAGAGAGTCTGTGGAAGACCGGTTCTGGTGCTTCTCAACATTTGTTAATGCCAAAATCGAGTACTTGTCGCAAAAACATCGACCTAGTACTCTTGAATCTCTTTTTATGCAGAACTGATCATCAATTCCAGCACTGGAACAGCTAAATATCCAGGAATGGCCCGGAGCAGAAATCAAAATTCAAAATTCAAAATTAAAATTAAAATTACAAGTTAGGATAGGTAACACAACCAAAACCTAATCACTTTACGGTAGCCGCGTTTGCAGGTTACGTCAAGTTCATCTGGTTCACAACAACTCAAATTACAAAATTGTACCAAAAATATGTGTGCTTTAGAATTATCAAAAATATCATTTAACTAACATTAGAAATTAAGAGAGTGATCACTAAACCAAAAGAGTAATTATGAACAAATTTTATCTTGTGAGAAAAATTTTAGCCGAGGGGGGGGCTATTTGTCAGCTCCATTTCCGGGGTAACCGCACCCGGAAATATTCGCTGCCATCTTGGTACCATCGCCTCTGTGTGGACCACACAGAGACGAAGATGACTTGGCTCTTCGTGCCAACACGGAAATTGGCATAGACGAAGATCTCGTTCGACCGAGGTCAATTCCTTTTTAGGAATAGACTCTCGATCGAACGGGGTCGGTTCCAAGGTGATAAGTAAGAGCACCAAAGAGTGCCAGGTCTCTCTGTCTCAGTTCGGTTCTACTACCGAGAGGATCCTCCCGGAAATAGCTCCTTAGGGGAGGAGAACCGGATTACCCGTACAGGGTAATCCAGTTCTCTACCCACCCGGGGAGCGGGCATCTATGTCCCTGCTCGGCTTTTAGGGTCTAAGTGGAATAAAACTACCAATATCTTATCTTTGAGCCAAGAGGACTTCGAGGAAGTATTTATTGTCAGTTCAATCAGTTTGGCAGGGTTCTAGTTTCTTCCTGCCCAGGGCTGCCTGGGTAGGGGGAATTGAGTCTTCAACTTCCTTCTCCACCAAGGTTGGAACCGAGGCCAATGGAGCTGGATATCCTGGAAGACCGTATCGGCGGAACCCCCCAGGAATAAGGTACGTAATGTATATATATATTTATAGATAAGTATTTTGGGGGGACATGGCCCGCCTGAAGTACCCACCGGAAACCAAAACTTCAGCCCGACCATGTCCTGCCCACCTAGTGATTGGGTACCCCCGGATCTCACCCGGGGGGCTCACAGAAGAATTTCCATTTCCTCCCCATGCCCATGTTCAACATCTTTATAACTTGTTTCTCGTGGAAACAAATTAAGGGTGTACTTGTACAGATTGAGATGCGGTTACTATGGGTACTAATACCAATTCCGGCAGAAAAGACGTAGATTTCTTTCCCGTCAAGGGAACTAACTTTTAAGAAT
>JABASK010000316.1:0-16822 GCA_019776465.1 Rambutanura hunanensis | reverse complement strand
TGTCGACGTTGTTAATATAAGCCAAGTCGTGGTCTACGCCCAATTTGGATCACTTTCCCGTACACAGACAACGGCGAAACGTCACTCGCTAACCACTATGTACGAAATTCCCATTGTGTCTAGATCAATTTTATTGTTTACACCAGCCTTACAACACTGCCCTTCAATAAATTGGAATGGTGTACCTAAGAAAATTCGATTTTTGAAAAGTGGTTTCAAAAGACTCCAAATGTCATGATTTTTGATTTTTAGTCTTCTGGATAGTACCTCTAGGAGGCACTGAGAAGACTATTACAACGGTTTTGCGTATTTAACCTTGCACCCGCGAAATCTGGTTTGTAAAATAATGTACTATATCTTATACTCTGCATATTCATTTTTTGGCGTTCGTTTAAGGTACGATTTTTTTTTGGCTGTAATTAATTTTTGAAGAACGACCAATTGACGGTGGTTGATCTTCGTATGTCTGTTCGTCTGTCCGTCTGTCCGTAAGCTCGCGCATCAGTCAGGTCTAGTGGATAAGAACAGGGGTTTCTTTGGCGACGTATTAGGACAAGCAGAACACCCCTTCCCAATATTTAGAACTCAACGGTAAGTTGCCCTTAAAAAAGGGAAAATGTCGTGCCAAGGTTTGCGGATGTGTCAATTAACGTTGTTTCTCTTATGGCAAGTGACACAAAGTGGGGGTCTGCTACAAAATACTCAAGTTTTGAGAAAAACTAATTCAGGCAACACAAACGGCTCAAATGAACTTAAAAGCATTTTTAAAAAACGGTCATTTGATGCACTGAGATTCAATTTCAACAACTTTTAAAGCACTTTATAGAGTTGCAAAAAAAAGCAGAATCTTTAGTCTCATATGAGCTCAAAAAAATTAGTTATCAATGCTGTATTGCTGCACTAAAATGTAGTTTATACGTTATTTTGAGTCGGAGCGTAGTTGTGCAGCGGTGCACGTAGCGGGAGGTTTAGCCAGCTGCTGGCATTGTTAATAGTACTAGAATATTTTAGTATCTCAAAATTAATTATTTTTAACTTTTATGTCGGAGCGTAGTTGTGCAGCGTTTCATGTAGCGAAAGGCTTAACCAGCTGCTAGCATTGTCTATAGTATTAGAATATTCTAGTATCTCAAAATAAGTTTCTTTTACCTTTTTTGTCGGAGCGTAGTTGTTAAGCGGTGCATGTAGCGGTCGCCATTTTGTTTTGCTTTGCAACAATTCTTTCAGCTTAAAATTTTGAAAACTAAAACTAAAAACAATTACGGTATTACTTTAACTTTAAAATTAATTAAATTTTTTATTATTTAAAAAATTATTATTTAAGTTCAGGCTACAATCGGGCAAAGTTGAGGCTACAATCCGGCAAAGTTGAGACTACAATCGGGCAAAGTTGAGACTAAAGTCGGGCAAAGTTGAGGCTAAAGTCGGGCAAAGTTGAGGCTACAATCAGGCAAAGTTGAGGCTACAATCGGGCAGTTAAAAGTCTGGCAGGTTAAGTTGTGGCAGACTGCAATCCGGCAAGGTAGAGTCTGGCAGGTTAAAGTTGGGCAATACTTTGGCAGCCAGTGTGGCGACAAAACTAATAATGTAATGTAATTAATTAACTATTATTAAGTATGATTAAGTATGATAGTTAATTAATTATATTACATTGTTAGTTATCAATAATTAATATTAGTTTTCTCCTCACATATTTACGGTGCGGTATTTAATGCCGCTA
Organism: Rambutanura hunanensis; assembly: GCA_019776465.1. NCBI lineage: Eukaryota > Metazoa > Arthropoda > Collembola > Poduromorpha > Neanuridae > Rambutanura > Rambutanura hunanensis. The sequence continues at coordinate 15,102 of JABASK010000316.1, read as the reverse complement.
ATTTACTTAGCAATACTAAACCCCAAATTCATATTATCAGTTATTAAAAAAGTTATTATAGTATTTATATTCAAGTTATAACATTAATTAATTTGAATTGCATTTTAATTATTTAGTTTTATTCTCAATTAATTAATGTTTACGTTAATTACCGTACTTATAAAGTAGAATTAAAAAAATACAGTTTGCAATTGTAATTCAAAATTAGGGTGGAGGAAAATGTGACAAGTGTTTACGTAACCCTATGTCAACTTGACTATGACCGGAAGGTTACGTAACCTGGGTTTATTTTTTCTTTAAAATATCAACATTACTTTGACTTGCAATAAGTAATGGTAGAGTCACGGTTAGCTGAACCACCCTTGAACTTTACCGCCGTGTTTCATTATCAATACCATCTTCAGTAACTCTGATCTGTGTACCAATTCGCTAGACTATGAAGCTTACTTTGCTCGAGCTCGGAGGGACAGACAGACAGTGAGACATACAAAGAACCCATACAGTCGCTAGCTCATTCTACACAAATTTCCTTATAGCACAAATAAGACGGTGCTCCGGCATAGCCCAAAATTTCATCACTATTCAGTTAACTACTATGGCCTTAAAAAGTGTTATAAAAAAGGGAATACACCGGCTAGTTGTCTCGTTGGACAAACCCATATCTTCTTAGCATGTTTTTGACATACGGTCCAGAAGACTAAAATATGTAAAATAAAAAGTGCTTCGCTCGCTACTAAAAATTTTCACTGCTTAAACACTGGTCCATTCTACCTGCGTTGATGTGTTTTGTATTGTTCTACATTTTTAGCAAGTGCTAACTTAATGCTTACAGGGTTCACTTTTTGAGTTAAAATGATTCCTGGATGAAGAGACTTACGCTACTCCAGTTTGAAAGTCCAAGAGTTCAAAAATAATACGTTAGCCGAAATCCCGCTTAGTGACTTTGCCGCTGTCTATTCCTTTTCTGTGCACCCACGAAAAGAGAAGAATGATTTTATGCTACCGTGTTAAGCGTGGGGATTCTGTTATTCGCTGTCAGAGTGCTGATTCGCATTTAGATAAGCGCAAGCGATATAATGGAGATTTGCTCGACCGCTTTTTCCTTTCGCAATTGCGACGTTCGTTTTAATTTCGAAAACGATAATCAGCGTTTGGTTGACTGGGAATCGTTTCTGATAGTTTTCGCCCACTCCCGTTTCGTACAGTGGTCTATTTTATTCGTGAGTGTGTAGATCAAGGCGCATCCCACTAACTGATCAACGTTCTGTTTGAGGTTACGCAGTTGCCTAATGCAAGGATTCAAATCACACACAAGGTGTCGCAGGTTAGAAGCATCTTCACTGGATAGTTAATGCAAAAGTCAAAATCTCGACTGTTGTTATTGATCGATACGAAAATCCACGCATCTTGGTAGTAAAATTTGACCTGGTTGTATGGTTCTGAGTTTTTCGGTTGACACCCGACGACTTCATAATAGTCTTTTGGAGTTTTCTTCAAGGATTCCTTACATGTTTGCGATGTGGTCAATATTATTTCTTTCTTCAGTTTTTCATCATACGTGTCGAAGATGCAGTCCTGGGAAGTTGACATGATAACTGATTGGGGTCCTTGATACGTTAGGAAACATGTCTTGTTTCCGATGTTTTGCTTCAACTTAAAAGGGTCTGCTTCAAATAGGGTGAGGTTTCGATTGATGTAAGGAACGGTGAATTCGAGGTGAAGTTCATCGTCTTCGTCCATATAACAACTTGTGAAAGTCCCGTGGTCGAGTGGACAGTCTTTTCCACATGGTAGGTCAAAGTTCAAATATTCGAATAAGTCTTTGTTGAATCGTTTGTTTTTCCATAATTCTCCAGTTTTAGTAATAATTCTTTTTCCTTCTGTCATTTTGCTCATAAGATATGAGACGACGTAGGTCAGTTCCATGGCTTCTTGTTGAATTGTAATTACTCGATCTTGCAGTTGGTCTATTTTTCCGGCTAATTTTAGAACTTCCTTTTGTAGCACATTTTTGTTGATTTCGTAGTTTCGGTACACTTTCTTTTCTAGATCGTTCAAAATTGTTTCCATTTCTTCTTGCCTACTCTCTACAGCGATAGATTTAGAGAGAGCGGCTCCTCCTAGAGCGATTCCAGAAGTAGCTATGGCTGCTACAATTAGGATTCCAAGAACTAAGAAAATGGCTCTTTTGTTTCTAGCCATGGATGTATTCGTTTGCTTCGGGCAGATGTTTTGTAGAGGTTTGAGGATTATTTCATTGTAGTTTTCTTCACATTTTTCCACAACATCATTTATCATTCGACTTTTCGAATGTGTTGGTGAAAGAAGTTCGCACGGCGAGATTAGTTTTATCCGTGATTGAACAATGTGAAAGCCTTTGACGACTGGAACTGCACTTTTTCTCCAGATGACAAAGCTTCCTTCTTTGTGTGCTGGGGTCACTGATGCAGTTGCCACAGTGAGTAAAAGGAAGAAACTTAGAATGAAATTCATTCTTCCAGTTTTGCGTTTCTCGCCTGTTCTTAGCGCTGTTGTTACTTTTTCTTCTTTTACTTCAAAACTGTCTTGTGGTAGAAACTTCCTTTTGACTGCGCCGGCGTAGGAGCTATTTTCCTCTAGTCCCATCAATTTCCTTTTCTTAACGAATGTTTCTCTGTTGACGGCTTTAGTTAGAATGTCTGCTGGTTGTTCACTGTCTGCTGTGTGGTCGAGTTGAACGTATTTCCGGTCCATCAAATTTCGAATGTAGTGATGTCTGATATCAATGTGTTTTGTTTTATCGTGGAACTCCGGGTTTTTTGCTAGTTTGATGGCACTTTGTGAGTCTGTTTGAATGGTGACACTGTCTTGACTGTGGTCACATTCTTGTAGCATATTTCGAAGCCATAAGGACTCTTTTCCGGCGTGAGACAGAGCGATATATTCTGCTTCTGTACTAGACAGAGCAATACAAGTTTGTCGTCTGCTTAGCCATATTATAGGGGCATCGTTTATGGTGAACAGGCATCCGGTAGTTGATTTTCTTGAGTTAACGTCAGATCCATAGTCAGCGTCAACATAGCCTTGAAGAGTTAATTTTTCTTTCTTCTTGTAGCGAATGGATAGATCCATCGTCCCTTTTAAATATCGTAGAATATTTTTAGCGGCTTCCCAGTGTTCCTTATTATAGGATCCGAAAAATCTGGCCAGGTAGTGGACATTGTATGTGATGTCCGGCCTGGTGCATCTGGCCAGAAATAGTAAGGATCCAATTAGCTCTTGATACTCGAATTCGCTATTTCCTTTTTCTGCTGAAGTTTTTAGTTGAAGTCCGGGTTGCATAGGAATATTGAGAGATTTACAATCTTTCATGTTGAATCTCTCCAGCAAGTTTTCAATGTAGTTTCTTTGGTGTATGAGAATACTGTCTGTATTCTGTACGATTTGAATTCCAAGGAATTTGTCCAGTTTTCCCACTGTGAGTTTGAATACTTGCTGTAGTTCATTTAGAACTCTTTTGTTTTCTTGATGATTGTTGCCCATTATGATCCCATCATCCACGTATATTATGATGTAGACGACTGTATCGTGATCCTTTTTCTTATAGACACAATAATCTGAGGTCAGTGGTAGAAATCCCAGCTTCACGAGTTCCGAGTTTAATTTGTTGTTCCAGCATCTCGGGGCTTGCTTGAGTCCATAAAGACTTTTGTTTAGCAGGCATACTAAGTTTTCTCCGAAAGGACTTGTCCCTTGAACTTCGAATCCTTCAGGCTGCTCCATGAAAATTTCTTCATCCAGTGTACTGTTTAGGAAAGCGGTTGCGATATCAAATTGAATCATTGTCCATTTTTCTTGAGCCGCTAGAGCCAGCATAATTCTTATTGTCTCGTAACGACAGACAGGAGCGAAGGTTTCTCCATAGTCGATGCCTTCGACTTGATTGAATCCTTTCACGACCAAACGGGCCTTGTATTTGTCGATTGTTCCATCCGGATTATTTTTGATTCGATAGACCCATCGATTTTTCAGTATTTTCCGATTTACTGGTCTAGAGACCAATTTCCAAGTTTTGTTTTGAATTTGACTTTTAAATTCTTCTTCCATAGCTTCTTTCCAGTCATCAGAGTCTTCTGATTCTAGAGCTTGTTTAAATGTGGATGGTGCTGTTTTCTTTACGAACAGTTGATATTTGCCCTTCTTATCGAGGAGGCGCTCAGATCTCCTCAATGCTGGAGCTGTTTCTGATTTTTCTTCGGAGATTGTAGAAGATTTTTCGCAGATATCCTCTTGTGAAGTTAGGTCGTCTATGTTTACGTAATCGCAATCTTTCTTGATTTTTTGTAGTGTTAGGTTGGTTTCTGGAGTAACTACTTTGTACTCGTTTGAAGAGGTTCTTTTTAAAATGATTTTGTCCACTTTGGGTTTCTCTTCAGTTTGTTGGGTATCCACCTCTGATTTTACTTCAGTTTCAATGAAGTATTTTTCCTTTGGAAATGTTTCGATAATTTCCACGTAGTCTTCATGTGACTGCTTGTTTTGACGTTCGTCTTTTTCATTAAAAACAACGTGCCTTGACTGTTCGAAATAAACATGTTTTTCAGAGTTGTACAATTTGTACAAATCGTTCGCTGAGTTGTAGCCGATTAGGATGCACTTGGTGGCTTTTTCTTCCCATTTGTTTGAGTTAAGCATTTTGTGAGCAAAAGCCTCACAGCCAAATGTTTTAACATGATTTAGCCTTGGTCTTTTGTTGAACACCAGTTCATAGGGAGTTTTGTTCCTGTTCCTTGAGGACAAAGTTCTGTTTAGTAAATATACTGCAGTTTTGACGGCATCTTCCCAGAAGGTCTGATTTAAGTTGGCTTCTATGAGCATTGTCCTGGAGGCATCTTGTATTGTTCTTATGTCCCTTTCGATGAAGCCATTGCTTTCACTTGTGTACGGAGCGTTAGTCCCCAGTTGAATTCCCTTTTGTGATAGGAACTGCTTTAATTCTTCATTTACTATTTCAGTGCCGTTATCGCTACGAATCATTTTAACATGATTCCCGGTTTGATTCGCGATGAAGAAAACTGCATCCTTGATATTTGCAACTGTCTCATGTTTTGTTTTCTGTGCATAGATTTGGCGAAAATTTGAAGCTTGATCCTTGATGACCAAAAAATATTTGTTTCCCCTTTTTGAGACAGCATTAGCATAGCCTAGGTCCAGGTGTAGGCATTCTCCAACTTTGAAGTTGTCTTCGTTTCTGCTCGTCTTATAACTTTGTCTTTTTGATTTTCCTAAGATGCACGAATTGCAGGAAAAATCTTCTTCCTTCATGGTTTCTAACCCGATGGCGGCTTCCTTATTTTTGGTTGCCTTAATATATTCCCCGTTGATGTGAGCGAGCCTCTTATGCCAGGTTATTTCTTTGAAACTTGAGAAGGCGTGGTATTTTATCGGCCTGAACTTCATAATTTGAAGTCCGTCTTTTCTCACGGCTTCGATATCGGATTTGCCATTCCTGTAGAATTTTATGTCACCGTGACTGCTTTTGACAACTTCCAAACCTTTCTCCAGAAGAACGTTCTCTGAGACAAGATTTACTCCCTGTGGAATGTAGTCAACATTTTGTAGTTGTATGTTTCTCCATTCATTTTGAATGTAGGCTTGAACTTTCACTGTCCCAAAGCCTGTGGCTAGACTCGTTGTATTGTTTGCCATAGAGATTCGTTTTGGTTCTTCGTAAACTGTGAACTCGGAAAACCATTCTCTGTTGCCGCAGTAGTGTTGATCAGCTCCGGAATCATTGATCCACTGATCCGCGAGCTCACTGATTTGCCATACCATGTAGGCGTTATGTCCTCTTTTTCCATGGTCATGCGCTTTGTAGTTCGGGTCCCTATTCCATGTCCCTCTATATGGGTTAATTTTTGGACCACCCGCTTTATTTGGAAAAAACTTCTTGAATCCTGGGGTCATATTGAAACCACAATCTCTCGCCCAATGACCCTTCTTGTGACACTGGCGGCAGACGTCATTTGTCTTGTCCCTTGCATTTTGCGATTTTTTGTCTCCTTCCTTTGTGTAAAAAGATTTTGCGACTGATGAGTCATTCTTCTCCTTGACCTGTTCCAGATCCAAGGCTTTAAGTCTCGACAGCAAATTTCCTGTAGTCCGCTTGCTGCTTTCTACTGACTTCCAGGCTTCCTTGAAGTGCCTGTATTTTGAGTCTTGCAGACTCGTAATAATCCGTGAGACTTCCGATTCGTCATCAATGGTTGATCCCAGGGTCCTCAACTGCACCGCAATATTTTGGATTTCGATCATCGCTTGAAGGGCTGTTTTCTCGTTACTTGTCGTGACGTTATAGAATTTCTGCCATAAGAGTCCCTTGGACTCTCCACTGACATCCTGATGAATCGTAGCCAGCTTATCCCATGCTTCTTTAGCACTGGAGCACCCTGCTATCGAACTCAATTCTTTGTCTTTGATGCACAAGTAAATTGTTGTAATGGCCTCATTGTTATTTTTATCCCATTTGGACTGAGCTGTCCCGGCCACTGTTGGTCTGATTCTAGATCCATTTACGACATCTAAAATATCGTGTGCCCTGAAGAGACTTTCGAGTCTCAATTTCCAAGTGATGTAATTCTCATCCGTCAGTTTGGTTATTGAATCGGTGTCGAATTTTTTATTCAAAAAATGGTAACTAGTAACGGTCTCACCGGTTGTTGCAACTGCTCCTGCAGTCGACGTGTGTCCAGTTCCTGTAGGAGTTGTCATGACTTAGACTTTCTCCTTTATGAAATTTTGAATGTCGAACTTTCACTTTTGGTGAGTGATTTTGATTTGATTTTTATGTCCACTTGATTCACTAAAGATTCTTGACTTCTGTAAGACTGGTGCTGATAACGTGTTGAAAATGGATGATCTTACTGAACAATAAAAGACTGAATTGATGAACAATGAACTCAGTGGTGATCAAGAATACGTTTATTACAAGTGACAGATTATGAATACGAGGCAACTGTGACTTTTCTCGTCATTTTGTCTAATTCCATTTTAGTATTTATAGTGCAGGTTTGTCCTGATTCTATTTCGTCTAATTTCGTTTTCCACACTTGTGGTCTTATGTGCGTCAGAGAGACACGTATTTTTCCTTAATTAAATTAGGTCATGACTTCATATGACCTGTGGCCTAATTAGTAAATTAGTGACTTTCATTGACCTCATTTTGTTTGTCAATTTCAATAATTATCGAAACAATCTGCATGGCTTCTTTCTTTGGTACAGATTCTGGTATTGAAGTCTCTCACAACCAGAGAGTGCAGTGTTGTTGACAATAGACTCCTCGAAGTGGTCACGAAAGACGGAGGAATCAAGTCTTTTTAATTTGACTTTTTTGACGAGAACAAGAGGTATCCCTTCAAATTAGGTACTTCCGTCTTATGCGATATTGCTTCAGTGATGGAAGACTTCACAGGTTTATAATTATTCAGCGATTGGTTCCATTGCATCGGCTTGAGTTACATATTGTTCTAGATCAACCATGAGGATAGAAACTCATGTGAAGTAGGAGAAGCTACACAGCCCGCTCATAGTTGTCCAACTGAAGAATTTTGCGCGCCGTTTTCTCTTTAACCGAACCATGTCAGTCAGAAAAGAAAAACCATCGTATTTTAAAAATTCAGCAATTTGTAACATTTTGGGACAATTTGTAAGAATTTGGGATAATTTGTAAGAATTTGGAACAATTTGCGTATTTTTTAAAAATCGTAATTCTTCGTTTGAAAATTTTTACAAAACGTGCGCGAGTCCTTTTACATGTGACTTCACCATTGTCTTCAAGAAAATGGTGGTCATTTCGATAAGGTTATTTAAAAGGTGATATGACTACACTAACAATTGAAAAGCGAAACTCTTTTAAGTGGTGTTGTAATTGGGTGCGCTGATGCAGTTAGGGTTCGTCGTGGAATGCCGTGGCGCACAACTTTCCACGTGAGTGGAAGTCGTTATCACTTCACAGGAGTTTCTATCCTCATGGTAGTTAATTATTGTTCTAAACTTATTGTTAAAAGTTCCTACCATTCGGCACTAAAATTATAAATAAATGATTATAAATGTACAAATTTTAATCTAATAACCTAATCTGAGATATACGTGGTTAAAATTGGGACATTGGGAGAACAAAAGTTTTAGACTGAAATTTGATTTCAATTTGTTCGATTTTTCAGTTTAGTAAGAATTGAAATCTTAAAGGTTACAAATGGTAAACGTTGAAGTTCGACTTTGGTGCAATGCTGTGACAGGACATTTTCAGTTTACTGCGCGGTACATAATACGAGTTTTGAAACTAGCCATTGTAAGTACAGCCCGTCCTATAAAGAATGGCAATCAGCTGTTCGTGCTTTTTCTTACGAACCTTTGAAAAGTAGGAGTGGGTAAGCGTGTGCGGGGTAAAAACTACACTCCATTAGAAGTTAGTTTTGAAAACGACTTTGCAACTGTGAATAGTTGTCGGTCTGTCCCTCTGTTTTAATCGGTGAATGAAAACAAATTAAAACTAAAAAATTTCAGTTTTTGTAAACTTGTCAATGGTTTGCTTCACATCTGTCGCCCATACCATCGGGTGTGTAAAATAAATTGGATCTGAATTATACCTATCCATAATCTGAGAAAAACTCTCTAGTCGGTTTTCATAAAACAGTTTCACAATTTTCAGCTGTTGCTCTTCTGTGTAGTGGATGGGCTAACGTGCAAAATTAAAAACTAAGTGGTTCTCCTAAATCGATTTTTTCAGAAGTAGACCCCTTTTGTTGAAATTTGATTTCGAGAGAATGAGTTACTTTTTAAAACATGTCTTACTTAAGTCTTACTTAAGTACTTTACCTGGGTAGAATGGACCAGTTTGAAAGCAGTGAAAATCTTCAAAGTCCCGACCAAAAAATTTTTTTCTGGTTTTTTGCATATCTTTACGATTTACGACATTTGGAGTCTTTTAAGACCACTTTTCAAACATCGATTTTTTTTTAATTTTTTAATTAAAGTTTTGAAAAAAAAACAGGAAATTACACTTAATAATTAATTAATAATTAATTATTATACATTAATCATTAATCATTAATATTATTCTTAATTATTTTTTAATTAATTAATTAATTATTATTAAATATTTATTAATTAATTAATTAATAATAATAATAATTAATAATTATTAATATTAAGTACTTATTAAGATGAGCAGCTTCCCTTTATTTTCTTCTGTTCACACTGACAACTTCCGTTCGCTACATACCAGTTTCAGTTGAGGAGAGTTAAAATGGCAGGCTGAAACTACCAACCACCGCAAATTTTTCCCGCTTTGATTTGAAAACACCTTTGAGAGGCTCGTAAAGAGAAAGCACGAACAGCTGATTGCCATTCTTTAAGAGACGGTCTGTATATGAGTGACGCTTATGCGTCTCCCAACTTTTCGTAAGTCTTTGCCCTTCCCATTTTTACTTTCAGCCAATGGAACGATGCCGTACGAGTTTAGTAAGTTCAAACGAATTAAAGGGAACTTATTTTTCTCCGTTTAGGGTTTGATATTGTAAGGTGTGTTCTGTTAAATTGTGAATTTTTACTGTACCACGCTTTGACTTTCCGCTTCAACAATCACAAAAAGTTGGTTGCCATAATTTAAACAGCACTGCATCTATAATCATCGACTATTTTTTTCGGTTGGAAGAGTTTCTAAGAACGAAACATCTATACTACTTTTTTTTGGGTGAACACTTTATAATGACGATTTTGTTTACAAAAAAAGGTTTTTTTCAACAAAATTAGCTAAAAATTACTGCTGAATCCCGTAGTTACCAAAATGTTCTAAATCTTAAAGCCGAGTTCACACTTCACGCATTTTAACGAATTCGCATGAATAAAATATTTAGCGCAGCTAGGAGTGGAGAGATTAAATCGATCGAAAATTAAAATTATTCTTTTATAATTTAATACCGTTAAATTCTAAACGCTAAGTAATTGCTAAGATTGGTTATTGGTTTACTTTTAATTTAAACTAACGATGCCTAATGACTATGTATTTGTTAAAAATAATACTAACATTTTACGGTCTGTTTAGTTCTCCAGATTCCTTTTTCGGGTTTGTTGCTAGAAAAATTACGACCAGTATTCTACATCGGTTTACTACAAATTTTGGTCGGATATGAGTTATTTGGGCGTGTGTTAAAAAGCTTAGGTTGTCGAAGGCAATTCAAAGATGAAATCTCAAAATGAAGTTTTTTAAACCTAAGTTTTTTAACCCACGCCCACATAACTCATATGGGACCCAAATTTTCATATTGACTTCTTTACTCCGAAGGGCCATTCGTTTTAAATTTTGCAATTTTGACACCAGTTGAGTTCTACAACCAAATGCACTTGAAATAAGCGTAATGACTTTTTTTTTACTCCAAAGTGGAAGTCAGTGTAAAACAATTTCGCAATTATTAATTCAGTAAAACTATTGAGTTCTGTGCACAAAATAGACGTAGTGATCGTATTACTCTTGGGAAATTAATCGCTAACATTTTAATAGGGCTCACGTTCGTTTCTAACATAATGACTGATGTCTGATAGGATAATTGACAGAAGTTTCCTCAGTCCTCAACAGTTCTGACTTATTGCTATTTTGAAACCTAGCTATCTTCAGATTTGAAAAGCTAAAAGTTAAAATTTAATCCCCAAATATTAAAGAAGTAAGACAAACATTAGAAATGCAAATTATACGACCTTTCGGAGCATATTCTGTACATTTTAATTTCTTTCTTGACTGTATGTATACTTATCAAATGTCCTCTGTATGGAGGAGCATTTATTTAATACAAAACGGTGATATCCACCCTACCGATTTTCAACTTGCTTTGACAAAACCTTAAACTCACTTGAGTGAAGCACGCGACGCTTCACCTAAAACTCGAGTACTACTTAACCTAACCTAACAACTTCCTATCAGTTGTTAAAAATTGTCACTGTTCAACATTAAATAGTTCTGAAGACTAAACTTATTTAATATTATAACAGGAACTTGAAGCGCGAACACAAACAAAGAACTCCACGCCTTTTGAAAGCTTTGAAAGATGAATAACCAGGTTTGGCAATCCTTTCTTTTTTTTTGTTTTGAGATTATATTGCGCAAGTCGAAAAAAAGAAAGTTAGAGCGGTGCTCCACAACGTCAACTTTTGGTGAACACAAGAGGGGTGATTCGTGCCATAAGGTAAACCTTACCATTAACGTAAATGTTCGAAATGTCCCCATCTACTTCGTTGCACTTCTCAAGACGCTTCATGAACCCATTGAGTACATTTTGAAGGACGGCAGGGCCAATATTGTAGAAAAATTCATCAATTCGGTCCGTCAGTTCTTATATTGATTCAGGTTTTGGGTTACGATGAATTTCATTTTTCATTGTTGCAAATGCGAAAAAATCCAATGCAGCTAAATCTAGACTCCTTGGAGGCCTCAACGACCAATCCAACTTACTGGAAAATTCAAATTCAGCCAATTCGTAGCTATTTTTGCCAAATGTGTGGGGGCCCCGTCTTGTTGAAAGACAATGTCAGTAACCTAACTAACCCTGTCAGTTTTTTGTTTGGCTGCTGACGAAATAATTGCGGATATAATTTCTTTTTTGAGCATATGTAAGTATTTTTGGCCATTTAAATTTCTTTTAAAATAAAATGGGCCGATTACTTTACACCCAAAGAGTCCAGCCCAAACATTCATTTTCGGAAAAGATTGAGATTTCATATAAAAGAAAATGTTACCATAATTTTAAAATTAATGAATTTTGGCATGATTGCACCCTCATATTTTGAATAACGATGTCATTGCAATTGTGCACATGAATACTTTTTAGTATGAATCAACTTTCAGAAAATGGTAAGTGTCCCCCTTTCATGTTTCAAAAACTAAAATGAATTTTTTTATTAAGTAACTTGGTAAAATCCAGTGCGGGTTGACGTCTGAGCAATACCGATATGTCTGTCTGTTCACAGTACGGTCTAGTGTATAGCATCTTCATCCGAGAAAACAATACTTTTGGCAGAATCCGGCGTAGAAGTCAAGTAACGGAGCAGTAAGTCAGCAACCCATCTCATGCTTACGTTATCAGAAGGTAGCAGTTTTTGCTGAACCCTAGGTTTGTACGGGCGGTACTTAAACTTTTTCGTAATTTGTCGTAACCGGCAAGTTACATTCAAAATTCATTGTCGAAAGGAAAAAACGAACGTGACGATGTGGTTAGTATGTCGTATTTCCTTCCGTCAACAATGAACCCGAGTTTAAATATATGAATTCGTAACTACAGTTTGAGGTCAAACTTATGGAACTTGGAGTTATAAATATCGATTATTTAATACTAGCATAAATAACGTAACTCCAACAATTTAATCAAGAAGTTCACTAAATTAAATAATTTCTTTACAAAACAAGAAGGGCTGCAGTTGTTATTCATTTAGTTGAAATTTTAATGTAGCGATAACGTGCCCAACACTATTCTTCGGGAGAATGAGGGTACTCCTGTAAAGTTTTTCTCAAACTAATTTGTGTTTTTTGGACGTTTATTTTGGAAGTATTTTTTTGGACATGTGCGGATTTTGGACGTGTTTTTTTGGACATGTGCGGATTTTGGACGTGTTTTTTGGACATGTGCGGATTTTGGACGTGTGGATTTTGGACGTGTTTTTTTGTACATGTGCGGATTTTAAACGTGTTTTTTGGACGGGTGTGGAGTTTGGACGTGTTTTTGTGTGCGCATTTATTTTTGGCAGGATCCCGCCTCATACTAAAGTAGCTAGACGTATTCTTTGTGGTTGATTCTTGATAGAAATTGATTAATTTGTGCTCTTAATAAGAAAGATGAATTCTACTGAATAAGTTTAGGGTGAGGATTGCCTCTCAAAGTTCGCGCTGAATCCAGCTGGCTCAGAAAAACGTTAAAATTCTACTATAAAAGTGTTTTTATTACAATAAATCGCTCTGGATACACTACATTATAACCAGGTTTCTATTATAAAGAAGTCTACTACAACAGCCAGCTTAACACATAAAGGACTCATAACACGGAACAAGTAACCTTAAAACCTATAACCTGGGTTCTACTATAAGGAGATCTATAACAGAAAGGTTTCACTGTAAACTCCAATTATTCTCATCGAATATATTCGGGAACGTCAAAACAAGAGTTTAACGTCAAAATATTGACAATAATTCTGCAAGTCTGACAGATATTTTGTATTAACACTGAACTAACTGTTCTAGAAATAGATTCAAAGTAAAATTTTATTATACGATTTAATTTGAACTTACCTTTTATTTAGTTGTTATTGAAATAAACTATACAGAACCTGACATAGTATTAAAACGTTTCGTGATACCTTCCGGTTCGTATTTACGTCAATGATAAAATCGAATCCGCCGTGTTTACCGAGGAGATTCAGGTCTGCCGCAAACCCTAGAGCGAATTAAGTTCCGCGAAAAGTGGTGTCAATTTAATAATAGTGCTCCGTTTCGAATAGTACATCATGTCCTCATTACTATGCCTCTCCCAGAGGTTAACTAGTACCCTATTGCTATAATGTGCTATTATGAAATCTACGGTATGTTCACGCCATGCCTTAAATACACTGTTTTAACTTGAATACCCAATAATACTTCAAATGCAAGAACCCATACAACTCCTCATGCTCTCTCTTCCACTCTCTGAAAAATTAATATTAATAACAGGAACCTGAAGTTCGAAAAAAAAACCCGCCTTTGGAAGGCGTTAACAATGTCCATGGGACGACGTTGTGGAACAAATAAAGTTGTTCAACTTCTGTCTCTTATCTCAAACAACTCAAGAGAAACTTTCAGTTCTCTTACATTCCCGCTGTAAGAGATCGGGCTCGAACTTTTGAAGGAAGTTGAGGTCGTTCGAGCCCAATCTCTTTAGTATATGAAGTTAGAACCAGTTATGGAATCGGACATTGCACAAAGACACCCACAGCTGAAAATCAAAAATGTTGCAACTAAATACGTTTTAATTTTAAATCAGGAACTGCGGAGTCGCTGGTGTCGAAGAAAAGCAAAAAAACAACGAATTTTCGACACTCTTCAAACTTTGACACGACATTAAAAATGAAAAATGTTTTAACATTAAAAATACAGACGGAAATAGCTTTCGAACTTTGTAAATACTAACCAAGAGTTCTGAATAATCTATTATGCTACCAACTCTTCACGAAGATACCTCGAAGTGCAATTCAAAACGAATAGACTTAATTTTGATTAACTTAAAACAAGTAACCCAATTTTCTTTTAAAACATTTTTTCAACTTTGAGAATGACAGACATTGCTCCAAATAACTTTGGAGCCAGAAAAATTTTGCGAAAACTCGCATTTGGTTTAATTGAAATCCGTTTGGTTTACGTTTTTTTTAATTAACGATTGTACTTCGACGTAAGGGTTTACTTGATGATGGTAAAGGCTTTTCAGCCTGAAAACTTTTGTCAAAACGAAACAAATCTGCTACTTTTGGATCAAGAATTGACGCGGCATAATCAAAAGCCGTTAGATAATCAATTTCAAATTCAAAATTTCAAAGTCAAAATTTCAATTTCAAACTTTCAATTCCAAAATTTGAATTTCAAATTTCAAAATTCAAAATTTCAATTTCAAATTCAAAATTTAAGATTTAAAAAATATGCGGATGCATTTGGAAATTGGGAATAAATTTGGAACTGGAAATGGATTGTGAAAATGAGAATGAATTTGGAAATTCGAAATTTTGCATTTCAAATGATTGGGTATGGATAACTTTTGGATCAAGATTTGACGCGGCATAATCAAAAACCGTTAGATAATCAATTTCAAGTTCAAAATTTCAAATTCAAAATTCAAACTCAAAATTTCAAAATTCAAAATTTCAATTTCAATTTCAAAATTTAAGATTTAAAGTATGCAGATGCATTTGGAAATTGGAAATAAATTTGGAGCTGGAAATGGATTGTGAAATTGAGAATGAATTTGGAAATTCGAAATTTTGCATTCAAATGATTGGATATAAAAATTGGAAATAAACGTGGAAATTTGAAATTCTAAGTTTATAATTTTCATT
>JABASK010000315.1:0-16822 GCA_019776465.1 Rambutanura hunanensis | reverse complement strand
GTGAACAAAACTGTGATTGTAATCGTGACCACCAATACCTATTATCTGTAACACATATTAAAACTAATCAAGTACCGATTTTTTTTTAGATTGAAACTTGTCGTGACAGTGCTACACCACTAGATAATAACGATGAGAAAGGGCAAGTTGAAGAATGTCTAAAGGACTTGTTTCGAAAAGATAAAATTGTGAGTAGCGATTGTAAAGTACAAGTTCGTCTACTTATTCAATCCACTGAAATTGATATTCACGTTGATCCTATTTTACATCGAGCTTGCGTAAGTTGAATAGTTTGTTTAGTAACACGAATTAGTTTACCTTTAAATTAAATTAATAATTAAATTACCTTGTGAAGTTTTTACGAGTTGCTTAAATTGAAATTAAAAGGTATAAAATTAACGTTCATTTGTTCATTTTTTTACAGTCCATTGATATACTCAAACGATGTGATGATGTCGTACCAGGAGAGGGCCGTGGTAATGTTTTACAGAAACTAATTTTGGAATTTTTTTTAATTAGAAATTTTTACCTGGGTTCTAGTCGTGGCTTGTCTTTTAAACGAGTACGATCGTGAAACTGGAGGGGATACGGATCGTCTGAGTCCTGATTGTCATAAACTACTGGGTGCTCGAGCTGAACTATTTGAATTAGCTGGAAAACCAATGGCTGAAATGGAATCTCTAAAAGACTTGTACGTCCATGTCAAAGAATCGTCTCATCGGAACTACTTCTTAGTTGTGGCTATGTCTCTCCTTGGTGTGATATTTGTCTTGGGTCTATTCTGTGGAAGATCTTCAAATCGACGAGCGGCGAAAGACAAGTAAAGCGTTTCTTTTTTTTTCAAATTGTACTTTTTCATTATAATTAATATATCGTACGTGAGTTTTGCGAAAAAAAAATCTAGTGTGAAACAAATTCACTACTTACAGCATAAAACCAGTCCAAAATATTGAATTCCTAAAAGCAAAATACAAAGTCAAGGTCCTACCTAAAACATGCTTAATTTATCTCGTTAAAATCCTGCAAGTTACCGATAGAATATAAAGAGAGTTTTAACTTAATAAGAAAATGAAAATTGTTGCTGCATTTTGATTCTCTTCAATGTTCTTTCAAGTGCTCAATGATGAAAAATTAACACAAAATTTGTTACAAAACTTACATTTTATTCTTCAAAACTTAAATTCTAATAACTGCAACCTAAACGTTGAAAAAAGTGGGGTAAGGTAGTTTGGACTATTTATCGTCGCCTCGTCTAGGACATCGCGAAGATTAAAGTCTTTAGTCAGAATCCGATTCACTGCTGTCACTGGTTTCAGCCTTTTTTCCTATTCTGCGATTCTCTCTAATCTAAATGTCAAACGGTTAAGGGTCTTTATACACCGAAGAACTTTTAAAAAAAAAGTTCAAAAGTATTTAAAGCGTACCGGTTTTGCTGGAAGTTCGTAAGGGAATTGAAGCTGAGCTGCTTCAAGTGCTGCTTTCAATTTATACAAAACAGGATACGCCAAATCAGTTATGGTCACTCGGTTTAGATCCAATTGACTTTTCATTTCAGCCAAGGCTTCACTCGCCTTTCCGTTTGCACCTATTTAGCATTCAAGATTTTCATTACTAAATGCATTTGATAATGTTAAAAAAATGCCAAAAAATATAATGTTACATAGAATTTCCATCTTGGTACTCAGAACGACTCCTTTGCCTTTAGCCGACAGGTGTTTCAATTGGTAGTAAGAGCTCAGCTAATTTAGTAATAGTTTCTTCATCCTTAAAGTCCTGTGCTGCTCTCAGCACAGGTTGAAATTTTAAGTGAGAATCCATTTCCGGAACATTCAACTTTGAAAAAAAATATTCATTTGATTAAATTTTGTAGCAAAAATTCCTAGCGTCCGTCGCCCTTTACGAAAAACTCATTCAGTAACGTTTTTTAGCGGCATATCTTCTTACACGTTTGTCAAATATTTGTTGAGCCTTCTCGAAATTTTTCTGGAGCAAATTGACTATCCAAAGGACATTGTGAAAATTATGCTTGTTTCGAGTATCTTTAATTTCTGGTTCCAATGCTTCAACTGGAAAGAAATCAACAAAATTGTGCCCCTTGTGGTTAAATTACAATAAGATATTGAAAAATCCTGCCTTACATTCTGGTATTAGTTCTGGATGTCGATGGAAAACCCTCGCAGCTGCAGCAACTGGAAAAAGTTCACTTGAGCTCAGATTCCCTTCTATACCTTTTTGGGCATGGACTCTAGATTTAATATATATTTTCAAAATATTCTGCTGTTCTTCCAGCCTCCATATAAGCCACGCTGATCCGACTATTTAACATTGACATCCGTTTCAAATCCTGTCAAATCCAACAGATGGAAATTAATATATCATAAATATAATGAAAATGAAAATACTGTTATAACGATGTTAGAACGATTCTATATTCTAAACTTTTTAGCGAATGCCATTCCTTACATCACTCATTGTCGACTCCAATTGCAGTAGTGTATCAATTTCTCCAGCTGCTGCTAATTTTCCAACATACATTCGTAGAGTGTG
Source organism: Rambutanura hunanensis (assembly GCA_019776465.1). NCBI lineage: Eukaryota > Metazoa > Arthropoda > Collembola > Poduromorpha > Neanuridae > Rambutanura > Rambutanura hunanensis. The sequence goes on along the minus strand of JABASK010000315.1, from coordinate 14,275 downwards.
AGGACGTGGATGCGTTCCGTCTTGAAACATTTGATTTGTAAGTCTTGTAGCTTCTCCTAGTCGTCCGGCTAATGTCATGCTTGAGATTAGTTGACTCATGTCAGTTACATTCAACTGACGACCTTCCGATTCCAATCTGATAAAGGGAGTTTAATTAAACTCATTTTTTTAAACTAATATAATTCGCTATTATATTATTGTATCTCATTTCGTATCCACAGCGCTAACAAAAGGTTATTGTCAGTTTAGAATCAGAACTCACCGTTGTTGCATTTCCAGTGACTTGTCCAATTCATTATTACGAAGGTATGTTCGTAATTCTTCAGAAATTGGGTTTAGCTTTACGATAAGACGTTCGATCAATCTCCTTATTACCTTCCGGCTGACTTTTCTTAGCCTTAGCAACTACTTGAGCTGCAACTGTTGTCTTTGCCTCTGGGACAACGAACGGTACTGTAATGTTTTTCGATTTAAGGAATTCTGCCAAATAAATCAGTAATTCATCAGAAGCTTGAACATTTTCTTCCTGTAAAGATGTCCAGATACTCAAAGCCTTCACGTCATCTCCTTGTTTGCCTAACACATCAACATTTTAATTAACTATAAATTCAAAAAGTATTGTGGTCCATCGCCCTCAAACTTACAATAAGCTTTGAGAAGAACAAAGTACATTGCATTTCGATCCACATTGAACACATCGCGAGTTATTTCCACCAGTTTCTCCAGGCTTTCAATTTTTCCATCTTCCAAATATAACTCACAAGTATATTCCAGTTTCTCATTTCGAGCTCGGAATCCAGGAGTCTAAAAAAGAATCACAACCAATGTACTTCAAAACAAACTTGTAGTGTTAGTACTGAACTTACCTCAATAATTTTTTTAGCTTGTCGCACTTTTCCGCATTCCAAAAATGCAAAAACGAGATCATACAAACTGTTGATTTCTCCATGTTGCTTTGTGCTTAAATCCAGTACTTTTTGTAATCGATCAGCATCATCTGCCCGGATGAAACGACAGAAAAGCTCTGACTTCCAGGGTGTGACGCTGTAGTCATTGACACACCTTTCAAATTCGTTCAACGCTCCTTCCAAATCATCTCTACAAAAAATAAGATAATTTTGAAAAAAAAACTGATCGAACTATCGAAGAATTAATTGATTTCAAATTTCGGTAGTAACAAACGTACTTGACCAAATGAGCCTTCACTAATGGACCTAGCACCACATTGTTGACCGGTGTAAGACCACGTTCTTTGAGAACATTGAAAACTTCCTTGACCTTGTCCACCTCCCCTTTCTCCGCGATAGTATTCAATAGTTTCCAAACCAAACTCACTTGACTAGCTCCTAATGGTGGCCGATCTTCGTTTCGGTTTTGTGTTTTCAAAAGTTCCATGCATTCTTTTAAACAAAGAAACTTTGTTTTTTTTAATTTTTAAAACTTTTGTTTGTAAAATCACAAAATCCTCTCACCATCTTCTAATCCATGAGACGTAAGAAGTAGAGCAAACCGTAAAATTTTCAAGTCATCCAAAAGAAAGAATTCCTTCGAAACGATTTTCTGATACATTTCTCTAGCCTTTTCGATATTGTTCGTATCACAATACATGTCCATCATAAGAGCGTAAATCCCAGCGGTAAAAACAAACTTTGCATTTGTTAAATCCTGAAAATCATTACGAAAAAGGTCAGCTCCTTGTCAATACAAGGAAAGAAAAAGTAAAGTGTTGTGCTTTACTTCAAACATAGCTTCAGCCTTCGCCACATTCCTCTGCCGACTATAATTTATAAGGAGTCCTTTTTGTATTCCTTTGATTGGTCTACCGGCTTCTTCTGAAACTTTCAGTAGTGCTTCCAGTTCTACTGTAGATTTATCTTCGTAATTAGTATAAGTCTTGCCAGGAGCATTGAAAAAGGAGGAACTCAATGTGAGGTCAGCCGAGGTCAATTTAAGAATAAGATTAGAAAGTTCTGGAGTTAGCGCTTCTCCTAAGTTGTTTTGGATCCACTCCAAGGTGCTGTTGGACAGGCCTAAGCCATGTTTTAAGCATTCCTGAAAAAAAGAGTTAAAACATGGTTACATTTAGTATAAACTGTGCGTACAGCGAATATTACTACTTAAGGTATAAAATTTTCATCCGAGTTGTAAAATTGTTCACTCTCCAAAATGGGCGTCAACAAGGCCACTTTGTTCTGGCTGCGAGAAATTTCTAGCAAATCCATTAGTATTATTCCCATAGCTTCACGAGCAGAGTCATCGCCATCAAATCTGCGATTTTTATTAAAACAAAAATCACAATACTATAAACCAACAGTATGCACTTGTAAAGCTTTTATGTTATAACTGACCCAGCGCTGGCGACAATATCGACGAAAGCCTTGGCATCACGTGTTTTGTGGTAGGCATCAATCAGAGCTCGACGAATTCCAGTATGATTAAATCTTACACGATGCCGAAGTGCTAAAAATAGCGCAATCAAACCTCAGTTTTTTTAAAAATCTTTTATCTTAAAAAGCTTCATTTCTACTTTTTACCAAACGCAGCAGCAATTTCCAATTCTGAGTTTTGAAGAATATGCTGAAGTGCTGCGGGAACAATGGTGCTGTGATGGAATTGTTGTATAATTGCTCAATTTTTCTAGAATATGTTCATGTGACTTGGAGGATTTTGTAGGAATATTAAACAAAGAAGGAATAATGTAGTCCCGTAAGGTTTCAACGGTAGGATCCATTTCCATGTAGGACATGCACTTGAGTCCATAATAGACTTCTAAAAAAATTAGAAAATGTTTTAGTTTTTCCGTATCTCTGGGCTGGCTAGCTATTTCAAAAATGTTTTACCTTGCTCAGTTTTGCTACCGGCAAAAAACGGCCAAAAGTAGTGTTGACGTATTGGAAAGCCAGACTCTTTGAGAGCCTCAATAAAGTCAAAGGCTTTTTTCAAACTTTTTCAAACTCAAAGCAAACTCCGTAGCACGTAAAAGAGCATGACGATTCAAATTGGATGAAACCATTTCATGACATATTTTCAAAACTTTTTCGGGAGTCTAAAATTTAGTAAAGTGACAAATAATTCAATGGAAAATTGCTACATAGAAACAAATAAGTTGAAGAAAAATGCATTATCTCTCTTACTACAGTATCAGAAGCGACAAGTTGGCGAATGAAAAAAGTTCCAGAAGGAGCAGGTCCTTCATCTGCAGTGGACCTTATTTGTCGTGGCATTTGTTTTAACAGTCTAAAAAGTTAACGTCATTATTTAAATTCAATAAAGCCCTGCTAAGCTTGATTAGTGATTAGAAAGAAACTTACTCAAAAGCAGCATCTTCTTTCCCAATAGCAACTAGTCGAAGAATGACATTCGTAACTTCCTGGTTAAATCCTGCGTGTCGTCGGATCATCGGGATGATCTTAAAAAAATGGGAAATAAAACTAAAAGATGTTGAAGGTAAGCGATTAGAATAAATAATTTGTTTCAACTTACTTCTTTGGCGAGTTCGCCGTGATTTGACGATACGAGCGTATAAATAACTTCTAAGAAATCACGATCTACGAGATAAACCTCTCGCTCTTCGCACTCCGAAACGATACGTTTTATGTTGTCGATATCTCCTTTTTTGCCATAACCCCTCATTAAGGTGGCATAGGAGTCATCATTTGGTTCTAATCCAGCTTGTTTCATAACACCCAAAATACCTTCAGCACTTTCCATGTCACTAGACAATAAAGGTAGAGATAGTTAGTTACCGTTTAGATTAATTTAAAGTTAGTCAGGTGAATACCCCTACCCTGATTGAGCATGTCCTAAGATTAGAGCGTTGAAAACATGAACATTGATTGGCAATTGCTTCTCTTTCATGTGCTGAAGAATTGTTGAAGCTCCTTCGATATCTCCATCGTGACAAAAGCGAGCAATGAGGCGCTGATACGTGACACGATTTGGTTCAAGGCCTTTTGTACTGAGCTCCTGAAGGAATTCCGACGGATTAAACATGTATTCATTTTCCAAGTAAACCCTCAACAGTGCATTGTAATGACTGATGTCCAATGGAACTTCTGTAATGTAAAATGTTAGACGCTATTGTCATTTTAACTTTGATNCTGAAGGAATTCCGACGGATTAAACATGTATTCATTTTCCAAGTAAACCCTCAACAGTGCATTGTAATGACTGATGTCCAATGGAACTTCTGTAATGTAAAATGTTAGACGCTATTGTCATTTTTACTTTGATTTTGTCCATGCCGTGTAGTACTAGTTTAGTAATTTACGAACTCAGTTGCTCCATCAATTTCCAAACTTCTTGAATTAATTTAGTTCGGTTTTCGAATGTTTCTTCTGGAACCAATTCGCCACAACATCGAATTATCATCAGACTTTGATTGCTAGTCATGGCGTCTAGAAGAAAGGGTTAATTATAACGAGCAAAAAAAAGCAATTCTTGCGAAGAAGACTTGGTTTTCTGTCTGTTTGATGTAATCTTTCCGGAAGCAATCTTTGGAAAGTAGAACTTACTTAGTTGCTTTACATCATGTAGAACTTCTTCAAGTTCTCGTCGATTAATGCGCCCAGTTCGTCGTATTTCGCCATCAATTCGTTGAAGAGATTCATCCAAACTCGCTTCCGAGGATGTAGCAAACCTGAAAAATAGGTGAACGCGTATTAATATTTTGTCGGTTTGCATTACCTTCCTTACATTCATCATTCATCTAAATAACATCAGCACGGCGAGCGGATTTCATCTGGGTACTCAGATTACTAACTTTTAGCTTGGTTGTCATCATCAAAAGCAATCAAGGAAAAACAATAAAATGTTAAATAATTACTTCACAGTTGCAGCATGAATCTGCCGTAGCCCATGGTTGTTGAATTGTCGAGCGGCAATGACCTTTGGTGAAGATGAGATCAAACCGCGTGCATTGGAGTGTTGTAAGATTTTGGTACTGATAATTCTGGAAGTGTGTTGTACTTGTCTTACACAAATGTGATGAATTCGTCCCAACGATTTCACTGATCGTAGCATGATGACGATGAGTAATCAATTTTTCAATTTTGGTTTTGATGCTTGAATTAAGAACCTATACGCTGATAACTAGCGAATTTTCTGTCCCGCCCGGCGCCAAGTACTTTTATCAGTTTTATCAAAAGAATACAGATTTAGTTGATTTAGCAAAAATACGTAACCGCATGCAATTATGCTTGTGCACTTGTGCAAGTAAGTGAAAAACTTACTCCGCACTTTCAATGCATCGTATAACTGCCCGCTGCTTTAATGGGCATTGAAAGACAGCGATAGGAAACTGTCGTGAGGTTGAGGTTGAAAGTTGTGAGTGAGGTTAGGTTAAAGAAGTAACGGCAAGTTGCCGCCACGCCGGACGAAACGAACGAAGAAAGTGAAACGGCGTGGCGCGAGTAAACTTTAGTTACCGTTATTTGTTTTGTTGTGGCTTATGTTCATAAGGTGTGATTTGAAATTAGCGTTTTAATTGCAATGTTCTAGCACTTGAATTTGACTATGTATTGCTTTTCTTTTTTGTTATTGGAAGAATAATGCCCCTTATTTTTACAAAAAGTGAAATTAGACAACAACTGTATGAGATTGGATTTGAACCCGACGACAAGCAACTAAAAGAATTTATTCTCGGTAAATTGCCATCACTTTCACGTATTGAGATCCAACAACATTATTAATTTAGTCAAGGAATCTAGATTTGAAAAAACTAATCAAGACTGAAGAGAAACAAAGACGAGACCGGAAAGCAGCAGGACTCCTACCTTCTGACGGCGACAAAGAGAATGGTTACCCTCCGAATCCGTTATCCTTTTCGCCTCCGTCCACTGAACACACCAGTAGTTTCTCCACAACGAATACTTCTATAACATCGACAACTGTCAATGATAAAGATGTAGCAACGATCGCTGGTGACGACATAGATCAAGGTGATACGGAGCCACCTCCAACTTTTCCTGTTCAACCTCCTCGTCCAACGGACACACGACGTAAGTCTACCTTTCTCAGGGTAACTACGTTTTCGATAATTAATGAAAATCTTCTTTGCAGAAACCGCTAAGACATTGCCAAAGAAAATGACTACTGCCGCAGCCGCACCTGCTTCTAAACGAGTTTTGAGTGAAAGTCAAGTTACGTCGAAGACGTCTTTATCGTCTTGCTCATCTTATTCATCATCTTTTGAACTTGATTTGGATTTGTCAAGTGACAATGGATCAGACGAAGGTTCGGACAACTGCAAAAATTCACTCGATCACAACGAAACTATCGTTATTCTCTTTTATAACGTTGGGAAGCGGAAGTGATAAGACTTTTCCGGCTCATTTGCATATGGTGTCCAGGGTTCCTTTCTCTGGAGAGTGTGGATTCTGGCTACTAATTTTCCTCTACGATAAATGCATAAATCCGAAAAAATTTTATTGAAGATTTGGATGATGCAAAAAAGTTGATCAAAAAAATTTTTTTATTGAAGATTTGTAACATGCAAAAAAGTTTATCAAAAAAAAAATTTTTTTTTGACCAAATTTTGTATTGAAGATTTGGATCAAGGTACACATTCCCCAGTGGGAGTTGGGTGTGGACTGTGGAGATTTGGGGGTCATTCCCCGCGGAGAGTAGAGAGATTCTGTAGTTTTTGGCGGGAGAACATAGCGATTCCGGGGCTATGGGGGTGAATGGATTGGGCAATAGAATCATTGTTTATTTTTTTCAGCGCGAGCCATCTTTTCTTAACTTCTTATAACGCTCCTGAAAGTCGCAAACAAGCTGGCGCGAAGCGCCAAACCCCTAAATACTAATTTAACATAAAGTTTTTTGCAGGTGATACTGCCCAACGACGTCGTATAAAACTGCCCCCGAAATCTGTGCGTCATGATCCAGTATCATTGTATCACTTTTACAAATCTTATTGGGATAAACAAAAGGTACCTGGAGAAGATCCCCGGATGCAACTACGATGGAATGTTCGGGCGGGTACTTTGGGTAGAATACCATGTGATGCTGTAAGAGAGCACTGCAAAAATAATTCTTAAAATACTCTTTTATTAATTTTTAATAATTTTTATCCATTTTTATTATGTTACTTTTTTTTTTAGAACGGAGTGCCTACAAAGTATTTGCGATAAAAGTAAAGGGCAATGAGAAAATGAGGAATCGAGCTTGCTTGTTATAGGAAAGTCTTCGGATTTTATTTTGTCAACATTTTCCAGTGCAGTTCTTCGAATACCGTCGTTATGAAACGAGTGAACATAAGTTTAAAATTTTGTGTATTTTTGGTTAAACACTTAAACTAAACTTCGGTTAAACTAAAAACTTTTGTTATTCTTTTTCTGTCTCCCAAGATTTGTTCGCGTTGCCAGTAGACTTGTGTATCTCCGTGATGAAAAATTATAGTTTCTAAAAATAGAAACATAATTGGTCCTATCCTATAAACTTGTTTTACTTCTGTTACAAATAAAAAAAAATCTGAAAAGTTTAAAATATTTATTTCGAATGCAAGCTGGTGAGGTGGTGCCTTTATTTATGCCATGCCTACTTGCTGTGGCAGATGAGACGCTACTCGCTACTGTCATAGTAATAAGACTCGCGCATCGCGCATGCCTCGCTTTGAAAAACAAATTAGGTGGAGAGGTCATTGACATTCTCAGTTTACTTCAAGTTGTTCGTGAGTCAAGACGTGCTTTGTAATTTGTCTTTTTCCAAATTCGAAATTTTGATTTTATCTTCTATTCCTAATTTGGCTCTTCATACTTTTTCCAAATTCTGCAAAGATGAGTTGCGGGGGTGGTCGAGTAAGATGCAATGTTATTTAACTGTTCATTAACCTTTAATGGCCAATTTTCTAGAAAATTTATAATTTGTCAATGGAATGTGTCCAGTGATGATTAATGTCAACTTTTGCTATGCAGGTTTTTGGTGGCGGTGCTGGATGTGGAAGTTGTCCACAACGGAATCCTTGTTGTGTAAGATTTCATCTTATTTTATTTTAATTGAACAGTTATCATTTTAAAGATGCTTCGTATTTTGTGTTGTACATGTAGCCTCCACCGTGTTGTCCAGCGCCACGCTTGACTCTGTGTTGCCCTGACCCATGTCGTCCATGCTGTCGCCCGTGTTGCGTGAGTTTTTAATAACAAGAAAGTGGTTGAATTGCAAATGTCGTCAACGAACATCGACCTTTGACCTTTTGTCTTTGGTTTTTTAGCCACCAGTTCAACCTTGTTGTCCAAGGATGCCAATTTTTCCAAAAGTCTGTTGTCCTCCTCCGGTACGTTTGTTAAGTCGTTCTGGATTTGTTTACTTGAAATCTGAAACTGAAAAGATTCTTTCCTAAAATACATTTTTGTTTTGATTCTAGTGCTGCGTAAGATGTCAAGATTTTGTGAGAATTTGATGGTAGATTAGATTCTTAATTTGTAAAATACTTTAGCCCGATCCGTGCATACGTCCTGGACGAAAATGTTTCATTCCGCCGCCATGCTGGTTACAACCTCAATTTTTAAGTATTCTTATGCGTTTGGTATCCATTTGTTTAACTTTACATGTATTTTATTTTCAAGTCCTCCTCCATGCTGCAAGAAAATGTGTTTGGGTAAAGGCTTCGTTGAATTTTATTTTCCTGTAAATTAATTTTAATTCTATTCTGTTAATTTTCATTAAAAGTTTGATTCTATTTAGTTGTGTCGCCGCCTATTTGTCCACCCAGGTGTTGTCCAAGTAAGTATCCTTACATTTTTAAACTAATTGCCAAATTGTACAAAAGTTCATTGTTCACTGTTTGTTTTTAGCACCGTGTTGTCCACCGTGCGGTATGAATTGACTTCTGTATTTTGATATTGCTTTTTTAATATGTTAAATTACTTTGCTTGGATATTTATTTAGGTCCTGCACTTGATCGTAAGTATAACAACAAAAGCTATTTGGTAAAAGGTTGAACATGAAATGACTTTTTCACTCCCTTATTTCTTTAGCTTGCTGTCCGCGACCAGATCCAGTTCCTTGTTGTCCAGATCGTAAGTTTTTTTTTGGTTTCTCACTCAAATAGGAAGTTAATAAGTGCTGATAATAAGGTGCTGACGAACTTCTATTTCTGTTCTTATAGCTTGTCGACGACGGTAGGTTTACTTGACCTTTCTGTTGTATTTGGTCTTTTGAACTTCTTAGTGAATCGATTTTATTGAAATACATTCTAGCTCAATGAGCTGCTGCATGGATCCTTGCTGCCGTAGGTTTTATTTTTCAACGTTTGATAAAATAGGAAAGTACTAATTAATACAGCTGTTAACAACTATCGTATTCTTTGTAATAGCACCACCGGCTATGATTGTGAGACCGATACGTCATAGCTGCTGTCCCCCACCTCCGAGAACTGGAAGAAACTGCTGCGTAACTTTTTTTTTTGGAAACAATTTTAATAACTAGGAAAGTTATCATTTTGAAATTAATTCTTTTAGCCCATTCCATGTTGCAATCCTCTTCCCCCGGCCTGTATTATCGTGAAGCCATGCAAGCCTCGGTGTGAAGGAAATGACATCTGCTGCCCGGTACTTTACGAAAAGCAAATATGTTTCAGTGTTTGTCAAAATCAATGTTGAAGATTTTACAATTTTCATGTCATTCTTTTCATTACAGCCACCACCGTTGAGTTGTCCAGATCCCTGTGGATGCAGACCAAGTTGTTGTGGAGCTGGGGCATGTCCGGTAAGTTTTGACTAAAGACACGTCACGCTTCGTTAAGGTCTTTGCTGTCACTCTTTAAACGACAATTTCTATATATAGAAACCAATATGCGTCTCCATCAAAGCTCCCATGAGTTGTTGTCCATCGCCATGTTGTCCACCACCGCAACCGCCGATGTGTTGTATGCCCAAACCATGCTGCCCGGTAACCACGATTTTTTAGATAAGAATATTTTCAGGTTATTCACCTTTCGCTCTTTTTAACTTTTAGCCAAAGCAGGAGAACAGTTGTTTTGTGTCCGTTCGCCCTTGTCCACCCAAGTGCTGCCCAGGACCTTCATGTTGTTGAACTTTTAGAGAAACTCCGGGTCAACGAACTTAAATTATCAAATCATTTCTAAATTAATGACAAAATTAGTCTCAATAAAGTCAATCGTTACAAAAAAAATGTTACAGAGGTGTAAGCATGTCAGTTGGCGTCAGTCCTCACGGCGCAGCCGCGGGGAGGCTGAGGTTTTTGAACCCATAAAAAAGTTTCTGCTCGTTTTCAGTGCTCGTCCGTCTTTCGCCCTCTCCCTCTGCCTCTCCTGCTAAAATAAGTCTAACCTTCTCATGATTCAATCATACACTGCTACGAAACCGTGATTCCGCAAGGTAACGTCCATTTATACAACAGTTCTTTCTGTTTAATTATTGATTAACCCATCTGATCACTGCACTACAGGTCAAGTGTCAGGTCAAGTCGGCTTACCCTTTGCTGAGTGTTAGCAAACACGAAAGGCCGACGAGAAACAACTTGATTTTCATTGTGCGAATCCGCAGGCAAAAGGTCGTCCAGTAAGTCCAGTAACTACTCCACTTCCATAAAGATATGATGGAAGATCCGATGGATGATGACATGATGTCATTGGGTCTGGATCCTTCGGAATCGGAAGTGGTTGACAAAGTACTAAACGTTTGGTTATAATATATTTTATTTCGTTTAAATATATCAAAACATTGACTTTTCACCTTTGGATTGATTATCGTAAACAGCAATGCCCTGCAAGTGCAACTAAATTCTTTGACTCATTTTGTTACTGTACACTAGATATGCAGTGTCATCCTTAGTAAGTCAGCTATGTCAAACTTTCTTCGATGCGTCCATCTCTTCAATCAAAATTTCATTCGGCCAATCGAACTTTCTCGTTTAGTAAAACAGCTGTTTAGTGATGATCCGAAATTTGTGAAACGTTTTCATTCTATCTTGGATTTAGACGCTCTCAATTCCAATGAGAAATCTATTTATGGCCGACGATACTCACAAACTGATGCGCCACAACCTAAAGAAGTTAAATTAGGTTAGCACATTTTCTTCCCTAAAAATATTTTCCATACTTTTTCCTTATTTTTTCTTTTCTTTTTTGTGGTAACTTTTAGATTACCGTGAGTGCGTTAAAGTAGGAGTGAGCTACCGTAGAATATCGCTAAATGTGACCAAACCAAAATGCAGTGGTCGTACTCCACTCTGTGACTCTGTTCTCAACGATTCTCATTTCTCGTGTCCTGATTGGTCCAAACCAAGAATTCACGACAAGTTGAGCTGTCTTGATAGGAGTCCAGTGATGAGAAAAGAACGACGTGCCATGGAGGCATTGGCACGCATTGAGGATGAACGTTTTGAGGTTAGAAAAAAAATTGTCGCTTGAAATTAGGCGGCAATTAAATTAAAAAAGCGTCACCCTTTACTTTGCAGATGGATATGCTCATTGAACCGAATTTGGATATGATCATTGCGTATGAGAAATTACGGCAAGCAATGGAAAACATGAGTCCAAACAAATTGGCTCGGTTTAAATTGACCAATACTCTTGGTGGAAGTTCCAAAGTGATTTTTCGCCGGGTTTTAGAGCGTTTCTATGGATCTCGATCTTCACAGATTGTGTGTGGCCTCAAAGCCTTCCCGGCCAAAGCCGTTATTTGCGTACTCCGACGGCTCAAAGCTAAAACTTCAGACTGGCGAGCAGTACGAAATTCCAAAACCATGCAGTGGGACAATACTGTTTGTGACGCATATGAGGCACTTGAGATTGACATTCCTTCTCCTCCGTCAACGTCTATTGATTTGGAACGGTCCACTACCACCTAAACGTTAGAGAAGTGGTAAGCTTACACAGTTTTGCTTAACTTGATACTCAGAGGTTTATAATGCAGTACATAAAATAGTTTATTCCAGATTAGAATTACAGTTCGTTTTTGTTATGTTTAAAAATCGAATTTTTAGCGTTTTTTGAGACGTTTTTTTTATTCGGCCTCATTTTCATTAGTCATCATTAGTAGTGGGTTCCGTCGACCGACCATTGCTGGTAAGGGCGTTTCCGACGCCTGATCACCACCATTGTCTTCATCTTCATCTAATCTTTCACCAAAGAGTGGATTCATCATTCCTTGACTTCGTGGTGGACCAAAAGCAAAACTGAAATCATCTTCTTGTCCAGTTGGTTCTGAGTAATGTCGAAAATCTTCATCATTTTCTAATCCAATTAAAATTGATCCTCCACTTCCTATACTTTCGGTATCAAATTCTCTTGCGTTTCCCTCCGTAGTCCATATGGGATTCGAACCTTGCACTGCATGTTGATTAGTATTTGGTAATTCCAAAGTACCAGTTCGATTAAGTCCAGAAGCTTGTGAACCGAAGGTATCTGCTGACAGGGCACGGACACGCAATGAAAGTCTGAACAAAAAATATGAAGGTTGAGACAAAGGCTTCAGCGTTTCTATATGCGTCGAACTCAAATTGACGTAATATTTCGCACTATCAACTTACCGTCGTGAATTGAACCAACAACTAACGGACAAAATAAGTAAGACGACGACTAGCACACCGACGGTACCAACAAGAACGTATGTCAAAACATTTGTGGCCGAATCTTCCGTCTCCTCATTGTAAAACGACGCAATATCCAAGTTTAGACCAATGTTCTTCAGTTCCGTAGTGAGGTTAAGAAATTTATCAGGGTTATCATACGGTAAACTAAAAAAATAATCGGTGATTAAAAATTTCAACTACAAATTAAGGACTTGAATATTGAATTAAATATGATGTTTTACTCTGTAATCAAATACGAATCTACGGGTTGGTCATCATCGTTGACGAAATGAGTTCGAACGTCAGTTTTGTTAGCCAATGCGTTGGGTCCATCAGTCGCACGATTCACGCTGTCAATGTTGCATCGATATCCGAATACCGAGCTCATAATTGCTTTCGCTTGATCCATAATCGGTGGGGTGAAAGTCTCAGGCTCATTATCAAATAGAAATTTGGCCTCATGCTCATTAGTTGTAAAGAACACTTTACACTGGGCAATGGAATTATTTCCCACTGAAAAGAACGGTCCGAATTTTAATACTAGTTTTTTATGCATACAAATTGTTGTGTCTTACCAGAGTCTTCGATCGACACATTAAATGTAAAGTGACCATTCATGCCTTGGTTGGCCAAAAAGGTAGTGAAGATTTCATTTCCCTCACTTAGCCAGAATGCCGGCGAATCGATTTCTTCAAGTCCCGTACCCGATTTATCGAGGGTTTCAATCAGAATATGAAATGTAACGGGGTCGTCCACTATCAGGATCGGAGCCTCGAAGGACAATTGATGTTGAAGTATTAACAGGTGAATTAGAGCTTCGTATTCCACCAGTAATAAGTGCGCCCGGGTTTTCAAAATGAGGGGCAGTGTCTTTAATATCCAAAACTGTAACATTCACGCGTTGAAGACTTGCAGACTCATCGTCAGGGTTTGGTGGATAAGACGGATATCGACATGGTATTTCCTTAACTTCGTCCCTGGCAACAACTACTAAGTGATAGAATGCTACTGTTTCACGGTCTAGGGCATGTCTTAACGTTAGCTTGTTTGTATTCGCGTCGAGCTGAAATGGATATGTGTCATCGTCTTCGTCAAGCGCCTCGTTGTTGGCTAACGTTTCTAGAAAATAAACACAAATTGACATTGGCAAAGCACTCAGGCTTAAAAACTTGTACAGGTGTGTTCTTTTTAAAAGATTAACACGAATGACAAGACAAACAATTACGTGTTTTGTGACTTACGAATGATGAAGTAACATATTTTCCCAAGACCGTCAACGTGATTCGGGTCAGTCGCTATTGGCAAGTCCGAGAACAAGTCTTTGTTGTTTTCTGAAAGTTTGGAAAATATTAGTTAGGAAATCAGCAATGGCTAGCGTTCTCAAGTTTTTATGGCAAACCTTCAAATTGAACCAAGGGAGCTCTACCCTCACCGGTGAACACTGGTGGTTTGTTCTCGGCTGGTACCACCATTATACTCATGTTTGCATATATTTTATTTCCTCCTAAATTTTCGGCAACTAATTGAACCTGAATGTAAAAATTAGTGTTGAGTCACTAAATGACTTCTCGCGAAATTTTTAGCTATACGAATGTGTAGTTGCACGGAACGCGAAATCTCTTACAAGGATCGCTGAGGGATTGTTTTCGTCATACACCAAGGTCTCTTTCGCTACCAAAAATGACTCTAGCTCACTGCTATATTGAATTCCAAAATACTGGTTGGCTGTAGGAAGTGA
>JABASK010000314.1:0-16823 GCA_019776465.1 Rambutanura hunanensis | reverse complement strand
AAATCCTAATAGAAAAATGGACCCCCCTCTCACATTCAATGATGTTCAGCAGGATCGTCTCCACCACATCAATGACCCAACGGTTATTACCCTAATCCACGCAATACTCCCGCCAAATTTCAAATTTGTGAATTCTAAACACCATGGTGCTTCTAATCATAGCTCAAAAACTGACACACAATCAACCCGTATGACCCCCAACCACTTCATCACGTGCACGATTCTTACGATTTTCATATTTTTTTGGTTTATGACAAGAAGAAGCCTTCAATTAAAATTCGAAATGTCTTTTAGGGAAATTGCGCACGCCCGAAAATATTTTTGAATCTAAGGCTTTCTCTCAGATGATTTGGATATAAAAAAAAAGTTATTCTGATTGGAAGTTTTGTAAAGTTTTCGTTTTTTTTTTTCATCCAAAATTTGAAAGTCAAGCGGGAATTGAAATTGGAGTCTCAGAGCTCATCAAATCAAGACTCTTACATTTGTGTAGATTTTAGAGATTGACTCCATAATTCCTTATAGTTGAATTAGATTTTAGATTTCTTACTCGTTAAGGAACGAAAAGAATTTAAGGGCTACAGAGAGGCACGCTGAGAATTTAGTAGGGTTAATAATGTATCCTACCAAATCAAACTTTTGAGGTCAATGACCTCATTCGAGTATTTTTAAGAACTAAACTTTTCTAAACTTTTCTATCCAAAAGCTTAACGAACCGTAGTGTTATGGAGCTATAGAGATTTGAGCCTTTACAAAAAAAAAATATTTTTTTTCATTTTGATTGTTTTTTTTTTCAAACTTCGCCCCTGTTTAGCAATGCAGTAGAGCTCGCTATCCTTATGAATTTCCAATTCAATTACTCAAATTTTTCAGACTATTCCTCCCTGTAGCGCCTTATAAGTGCCCAAGATCACCGACCACACGTGCCTCTATTTTTTTTATTCAAATCCTTTGATTTAGCACATTTGGTTAACCACGTTGAAAACAATAAGGCCAAACCACAAATCCCCTTCAGGTTCGTCCGCCTCTCAATACACGTTTCCAAAGATGGAGTCGTGTATAAACTAATTCATTTTGCTAACAGAGCACCAGGCGTCAGGCAGAGTCACGAATTACATAAATTTCAATTCTTTTCAATGAACGTGGCGGGCCTTCGGGCCATGACACTTTTTTTTTCAGCAATTCCAGAATTTTTGTGGGCCTTCAATACGAAGGAAACGTCTAATGATCTAATGCCCAAAAATTTACAGTTTAGGAAGCGTCTACGTAGGGGTCATGTTTACTTTTAAAAAAAATAACTATAAGTGAATTTTGAAAAAAAAATATCCAAATTTAGTCAGTTCAAAATTTTTTACCTTCTGATTCTCAATTACTTTGAAAAAGTGAAGTCATAGTCCTTAACCAGTCGAGTCAAAATGCAAGAATTTATCATGTCCATTTTTTTTTCTTCTTAACTTCCACGCAAATACCCAGAACGCCCTAACAATCAATCGAGTATTTCATCTTCTTTTCAATTTGTGTTTCTAGGCGTTAATTTATTTTCCCACCTATTGTTTCATTTTCCGTAGAACAAAAAAGACAATGATTGACGAAAACACGACCTGAAAATGAGTAGTTGAGGTGATTAGTATCGAGTCTTAAAGGGTGGGAAGCCCTCCGGGAATCAGGATCACTTCCATATACACAAAAAAAAAATTCAATTTGACGAAACGAAGAACATTAAAGTTGATCCTTGGAAAAGTAATTTGTTCCAATTTGAGAGGCGTGGTTCCTTGAGCACACCTTTTCCAACAAGGATGATCAGAGCAGGGCTGTTAAGACCAAACAACCCTCATTATAACTTCACAAAGAACCCTTTAGGAATTACAATTAAGTCTATCGGCTGTCACTTTTTAACCTTTGACTTCAGGTCATACACTAAAAGACTAACCATGTCATAATCTCCCGATTTCATAGCGAAGCCAAGGACAAAAGGACACTTTTGACAAATGATTAACTTGAGAGGCCAAAAGGGGTTCAAAGTTTCTAGTTGACATCGGAGGGATGAGAAGGACTTTTTCCGTTTTACTGGAAGAGATTCAAGCCTTAAAAAGGAAAGTTTAATGATGATGATGATGGAAGTAAGAAAGAATTTCCCATCAAATCTTCTAGTCTTAACATCTATGCCTCTCGCTTTCTTTTCCGACACAACTTTCTATTCGACTTGACATGGTAAAAACAGACAAGTCAAAAGATTGAAACAATTTCTAGTCTCCCACACTTTGACTTGTCTTTTCCGCAACTTCCGATTCTTTTCTCTCAAAAGGATTTCAAAAGTCAGTTGAATGGAATCTTTTTACAAGGCCAAAAAACAAAAGAGATTCATTCCAACTTTTCACTCTTCGTGTAAAAGAAGGCCTTCATTAAAATTAAAAACTTCCACACTTCTTCGTCTCCAGTTTGTTGAGGAAGGATGAGCCAAAGCACAAAAACTAAAAATATAAAAACTAGAGAATCCATTAGACTTTTAATGCATGAAAAATCCAAGTGAAGTGAATAAATATATAAGAATTATTATTGATCAACAAATAAATAAGAATTTGCAATAAATTAAATACCAATTGTCCCACAATTTTATAAATGTTCATGACTATAAATTACCAAATTTTTCTGTCTTTTTTTTTTCAAAACTAGTAGTAAAATTTTGTTTGTGATAATATGTATAAATAAATATAAGGTAGGTTGAGGTTAAATTCTAGCCTGAATATACCCATTCAATCGGCCTTCCCTTCACCTTAGGTTTCCAATTGATTTTGTACTATTAGTACTCTGAATCTGTTATGTTGTAGTAAATGAAGACGAAACTAGAGCAGATCCGTCCCTATCAAAACTTACCCTTGAGTTTCAAGATTTTCGAAAGACGTTGCTTAGCCGTTGCCATGCCCTTAGGCAATTTTCTTTTCCTCACAACCGCACCTCCACCTTCAACTGAAGTCGATGGTCCATCGGACAACACTGGTGGTTTGCTAGTACTTGGTCCTGCAACAGAATTTGACGGTCCAGCTGTTGCACCATTAGTTGACGATACCAATAAAGGAGGTCGTCTCGTGTATTTTCTCTTCACCTTTTTCAAGGCATCCTATAAACCAAACAGAAAGAACAATAAGTTTTAATCACAAATTTGATATTGTTAAATTAAAAATTACTTGAGACGCTAAAGTATTGGCAGCGTCGGAGAGTCCTTGTGCAACTGCTTTGCGTTGTGCGCCAGGACGACTAGGAGGACGCTTTAACGATTTCACAATTGATTTAGACACCCTTCTACTATTCCCCGGAGACCAAGCTTCGTCCACGTCTTGCGCAAACCTGCCGCGCTTCTTGGATCTAGCGGAATCTTCGTCATCAGACACAGTCAAAGACGGATAAACTGAAAACATTTAAAACACACTTAACGTTAACCTTTTAGGACTTCCTTATTTTTTAGTTTTACTGGCTGTAACTTTAAAATTGGAAGAAAAATGAAGCAATATGCAGACAGAAGATCTGATCTAACGCGTAAATGCAGTAGAACAGAACTTGGACGGAGTAAAAACCAACCTAACCCATGGTCTTAAAAAAACATAGAAAACGATCACTAATCCATCACACGAAATAATTTCCCTTGACTTACCATATTCATCGTCTTGATGAACTTTCTTCATCTCTTCGCCACTTCTGTCACGATGTCGATGCTTCGTTTTCTTGTGTTTTCTCTTCTTAAATTTTTCTTGATTTCGTTCTCCGTTTGACATCCGCATATCACCAGCAGACTCGCCTCGGCTATCGTTTTTTTCCGTACTGACAATTGAAACCAAAAAATTTAACCCAAATGTTGTTAAGTTTGTTAAATGAAGAGATGAATACATCTTCTGTAACTTACACAATACCAAGTCGGAATTGTTCGTCACTTTCATCATTCGGTTGAACACGATGGCCAACTGTACTATTGACAAAAATCTTTCCTCCAAATAACAATTCTTGTCCATCTCTGTTCTTCCGGTGACGACGACTTCGATGCTTGCTTTTATGATGATGGTGACGAGAACTGGACTTTTTCTTGTCATCAGGTGCTCCAGATAGATGACTATCATCATCGCTACCTTCACTTTCAGACTTTTCATTCGAACACATTGGGTGGTTTCCAACAAATTGGGTCCGAGCTTCGCTCACTATAGTAATTAGAAAATATATAGTTTCAAAGAATGCATCTCTTCATGGCAGGCTTAATCTACCACTACTATAAAACAGTTCAAGAAAAAAAAACACTTCGTGATTTGTACAAAACCAGAGAACGAAAAAAAAATAATAACCCGAAACGCCTAGAAAACAAATCCAAGGGAAAACTACGAATTAGTTAAATCAATTTCACTCACGAGAAACACGGATCTTGAGTGGCCCATTTTTTGACAAATCTTTTGTAGGAGCTATTTTCTGACTAGGCTCTTTCAATTTCTTCGATTCGATTCCTGGCGATCCAACATCACTGTAAACCAAAGAGTCTACACTTGAAAATAATTCCTACATCACATATGAAGTTACTACAATTGACATGTGACAATGACAAACTTTGTTAAAAATCGTGGAACCCACGCTACTAATTTTTTTTTTGTCATGGATTAACTTTCAACGTTTAAGATCCAACAATTGGTTTGAATAGTTTACAGAATGTCTTACTGAACTTGGGACGAATCAGGACTTGGCTTTGATTCTTCCGTGCTCCAACTTTCATGACGTGTACGAGTTTGCCGGTGTTTCTTTAGTTTAAGCCTAATTGGCGGTTGCTCAGGATCAGATGGAGAGAGAACTGAAGATTCATCTTGACTTGACGAAGAAGTTGGAAAAACTTCTTTTTCCGAATCATTTGAAATCATACATTTGAAGCTGAACATTTCAGCCGTCGGCGTCATACCATGTACATCAAGCCCAAAATCAGGCAACAAAAGTTTAGGCTTAGTTTCAATAAGTTTGTTGGCAATATTCAATTGATGTGTAAGTTTTTTGATGATGTTAGTTGTATTTAGACCCGCCGGAATAAGTTCGGTTCCATTATTTCTGTCATTTTGAGACCACTCGGATAGATTTTGTAGGAGTGTTTTTACTCCTAGACGTAATGCTGCTGGATATCTTCCTTCTGAACTACATTTTTCCAACTCTCCTGCCAGGAACAGAGCTGCTAACCAGTGAATGAGCTCAAAAGAGGGGAACATATAATTTCGCTTGATATTAAGCTTCTTTTCCATATTGTAAATTCTAAAAAAAAATCTCAAGTTATAAGTGGCCCAGGTAAACTGTAAAACTGATGTTTTTTTTTCAACCTAAGTTGCAAGTCCATATTGAATATGTGTAGAAAATTTCCTCCAAAAACTAAGGAGTCCATTGAAGTATACACTGCATGAATCCAACCCGTGGGAATAAGCAGGGTTTGACCAGCTTTAAGTACCAATTTGTAACAATAGTCAACCTGAAAGTAAGGCAAAGCCGAGTTAAATTGAAAGAGAAATACAAAGCAACTACTCTTAGCGATAAAATTTTAGCTTTGGTTTTACCGTATCACCGAAAAACGCTTCAAACTTGTCTTTGGGAGAAGACGACATCCATTTTTCGTAAAGTGCAAGATTGATGTCAGTTGGCTCAATGAGATAAAATACTTTTTCGCCCTGTGAATAACACAAAGTCAGGCATAATTATTAAATCTTGAGAAAAAGAATAGCTCAAAAATAAAACCGTTCTAAAACGGGTGTAAACATACTATCGAAGCGCAACAAACCGTACAATCTAAAATTACTTAAACTTACGATTACTGCAAACCCCAACGTCAAAGGTCAGCATGACCTATATGAAAATTGTTCATCTCGATGAGATGAACAACTTTTGTAGGGGTCATTTTCACGATTGCTGTGCAAAAAAAAAATGTTTTTCGGAAAAAATTTTGGAAAAAAAAATTATCGGAAAAAAATTTTTTGTTGGGGTCCATTTTTTTGTATCTTCCAAATCTTCAATAAAAAATGTTGGTGCTGGTAGTAGTATTGAATTTGCATTTTTTTAAATTATTGTACAAAAAAATGGCGCTTTTGGCTAAAAGCGAAAAACAGCCCAAAAAATATAAATTACATTGTAGAAAAACTCCTTTTTGCGAATGCAAAGTTAGGTCGGTAGAGGTTGTATTAATTTTTAAAAACTTGATAAATCAACTATTCTTAGTTAGTTTACCCATAGCACGTGGTACCAAACTGACGTCCCTCCAAAGTCAATATGAAAGTCCGTATACGAATCTTTAGATCCAATGAGGCAGTACTTGGCAACTTTGGGCCGCTCATAAAGTTCTTTATCTAAGCCAGCTTTGGGCCACAAGTTCTCCACCCAGTCCAATCGACGAACAATTTGAGGTGGTTCAATTAACTGTCCAAGACTATGATAAAGAAAGAACAAATAATAATTTTTAATCCGTTGCTTCCGCTCAACTTTGACTTCAAAATTATAATTTAACTCATACAAAGACGTAGGAAGCAAAAATGTTATTCGATTTTACTTACGCTGTACCAGATACTTCGAGACTGATCAAGTTGAGGCGTTCTTTACGATTTGGTGCCGTAAAATACTGGATGAACTGACGAAGAGTCATTGGGACCGTACTTTGTGTTTCCACTTTAATCACTTCAACTTGCATGGCAGGACCGACAAAGCGCTCAACGTCATGAACAGTAATCGATGAAGGTGGAAGTTTCATGCCAAGGCCGGTCAACTTGTCGATAAGGATAGGAATTGTAAAACCAAAGATGGATAAGTAGTCCATACTCAATAGTTCTCCCAATTCCTGTCGTACAATATCAGCAGGACTGAAAAGAAATTGAGAAAGAATAGGTAAATGGTAAAGTTTGACCCCGATACGTTGCAGCTTTTTAACAAATTTTATCTCAAATCGGCATAACGTCAATCTAATCTAAGAAACCATTACATATTCCGGAAAAATATTTTTCAGATTTGTGACTCAAAAGCACACTTAAATAAACGTAAAAAATTTTCTTCCTAAAAAAAAATCCTCCTTCAAATCGGTAGTAAACTATTACACTTAAGTTAATATGTTTGGATAGAAATTAATTTTTAGTATAAGATTTGAGAGTGAATTTGATAACTGTTACTTACTCAGCAAAAGTTCGTTTCTTCAGTTGTACAATAAACTGTTCCGAGCCAGCAGTAACTTGACGTTGTGATGGACTTTTCACTAGAGATAATACGTACAGCGCTTTCAGTTTAGAATGTATCATTAGTATACTATTAGTAACTATCCCGTATCATGATTTCAAAGTTTTGGGTATGTTCACTTACGTATGCTCTTCCCAAATCTTCGTTCACATGCAACACAGTGGTACCTGTCAATATCCAAGGACTCGAATTCGGTAATGCCAACACAACTAAAAAAGTTTCATAAGGGCAACAAGTTAGGTTTCAATAATTTATTTTTAAATTTGCTATTTCTAATAACACGTACTTTCCATGAAACCAGTCTTGACAATGTTCACACATTATCATAAATTCTTTAGTCCATGGACGGCGACAGATACAGTAAAGTACCTCCAAGCATTCCTCTTGCCGTACCTCATCGGGGTCCCGTTCTGTTTCAACCTCAACTTGCATCCCAGTCTCTGGAACATTTTCCGGGGACGTTAATTCCATCATGGGATCCGTCGAAGACCTAATCAAAGATGAAGCATATTAAAACCAAGAGTGATAACTAGACAAAGCTGGTGGTACCATTCATACACATGAATCAATACCCTTAAATCTACAATACAATCTAACCCAATGGTACAGATATACACGAACCAGAGGAAAACGATGCCATCATCCTCAGCGTCTTCGACGTTCATCATTGATAAATGATGTTAATGAACGATACAATGCTAAACGTTAATCTTAAAACTGAAAGCCAATGGAGGATAGAAAAAAAAGGTCTGAATGAAAGACTCGACTGGAAGGAAATATCCCGAAAGCCCTTCACCAGCATATTTAGCGACTCCAAATCCCACCAACCACCACCACCGCTTGGAGGACGACTCCCACAGGTTGCACTTGCACATCAAAGGTGAATGACCCCTCATGAGCCTCAAAAAGTTCAAACTCGAAACAAAAATCCCGCCTTGTTCCGATATTGAATCTTTGCTTACCATTTTACCGTTCCTGAATTAAATTATAAGGTGGGGTAGTTGGTTGTCTTACCGAGGAATGCGACTTGACATGATGAATGTCCAGAATTTTTTAAAGTACCCAATTATAATTAAATTAGAAAATTCATAACAAATTGAACAAAATACATTTAAAAACAGAAACAGGTGATAGAATTTCCTTTCAAAATTGGTGGGAGATGAAAAACCCACTTCTACCAAAGCGCATGTTGTCACATTTCTTCCTCGTTAGGTTAATTCTCTTGCTATTGCTCACAAAATTCTACAAATTGTTTGTTAAACCACTTTCTCAATTTCTGACTTTATGAATTTTCGTACAATTTAAAAAAAAAATTAATAAAATTGGAACAAATCACAATGGAATTGATCTTACTAGAAACCTTAAATTGTTTAAATCAATTAAATGCCTAATTTCAGGCGCATTTGTAAAGGCCCGAATTTTACCGAAACAAACGACTCTTTATTCTCTTCAACAAGAATTACCACGGCCAATAACCAACAATTTAGGTTAAGAAAATTCAAATAAAACAATTAAGTTAGTTTACTAAAATAATCTTTTAGAGTCGTGTAAGTTCATCGCAACTAAATTAGTTAGGTTTAGGTTATTTCAAACGTATTTTTAACGTATTTCCGGAATTGGACTTTCATCATGCAATTTAAAATCAACTAAAAAATTTTTTTTACAAACTGACACTTACTAAACTACTACTACTACTACAACTACTTCTCAACTATTTAGTAATTCTTCTCCATTATAAAAAGTATCCCACGAATCCCACCTTCTGAAAGCGAAACAGGAAGCAACTGAAATTGAAACGAACGGCGTTGAATTTCCTTCTTATCTTCCAAACTTATTGTTTTCTTCCAAATTTATTGTTTAAAATTAATAAGAAAAATCATGAATGTAAAAAGTTAAAGTTGAGGTGATAATTAAGGTTTTTTTAATTAACGGATTGCATACTCTGATGACGCACGCGCACCGGTGTTACTTTTGTTCCAGTACACGTTTCCTTCATCCAACCAAATCAGATCATCGAAGATTTTATGTTTTGCCTTGAGTCATTGAGCATGTTTGGTGGTATACCAGAAAGGAAGAATAAAGGAAACATTGACCCTGTCACTTATGGACGAGATGGAGAATATTTGAGACGAGGAATTTCGGACTCAACGAGGTGAGACACTTTTTTTTCTGTAGTAAATCCTATTATTGTTACGATTTTCCCTTTCTTTCAACAACCTGTAGACTTGGCTCAAAGGAAAACAAACGGCATGGAAGGGATTATTTGCCATTGACCTCATTCAATCCAATCAGTCCAGTCGCCCTGTCAACATCTCCACGATTTTCGTTCCATTAGTGCTCACGGGCGAAAAAGAACGATTGTAGTAAAAGGTCAATACGTATTCGAACCGAATAGTTCGCGATGTCCCTTAAGTTCGGCCTTTGGTCATCAGTGATTTTTCTAGTTCTGGGAGAATTGACCTTGGCATCCAGTAACCTGAAGTATCTTTGGGGTTGATGCGATTCAGGATCCACTGGCGCCATCTCCCATTGATGGTCAACCGTATCCATGGTAAAAATACTTTATCTTGAATTTTGAATCGTGCGGTTTATTTCCTACTGGAGCCGGAACACTTCGATACAAAATATCGAAAGTGTCTTCCCACTTTCTGCATCCATTGCATGTGGAAAGTGGAAAGAAACGTTAGATTTGGAACATCTAAAGTGTCCACGCTCGATACAGTTTTCAAATGAGTATATTAATTATTGATATTGACGTAAAATCATATAATCCTCTACCAATATATTGTCTGCCTCTGGTGTTGCTTCACTCCAATTGCATACGGATGCAAATTGTTCATTATGCTAGGCCAATTTAAAGAAGAAAACATTAAAGTGGTCATGCGTGCGGTTGGAGGCAGACAATGGCCTGTAATATCCCAAACTTGAACCATTTTTTTTCCATAGGGAACTTACGGCCAAAATAGCCGGGAGACAGCTGCGTCACGCCCGAACCTTCGGGAATAGTGGGATGACAGAGCTCTTGACACCTGAACAAACGCGTCGAATACTCTTACAATCTCTTCAAGTACAAAATGGATACGAAGCTCATTGGACTTTGACGGATGGTCGTAGCGGCAGGTTTCAAAGAGAAAATCAAAGTTCAAGGGGGCAAGGACATAGGAAAGGGCGAGCGAAAGGTGGGAACGAAACAAGGGTAATTTCTAACATTGAAGAACCTATCACGGACGAGGCTGAAAAAGGTTGTGTTCCATCCATTTGCCCAATACGGTACAACACTACAGGTAAGTTTTTGAAAAAAAAAAGTATTCTATTCAAGACAAGAATTAAGCGCCTTTTTCTTGATCGTCTAGCTCCGCTTTACGGTATTTCACTAACGTCAGGAAAGCCTGTGACTATCGTACAAGTAAGTTGGCAACGTATTGTGTGAATAAATTATGCAAATTAAATTTTACCATTTACAAAGTTACTAACACAACTTTTAACTTTTTTTTTCGAAATGCCTAGAAATTCCCGGATCTCCTCCAACAAGTGGTTTTCCAAGTGTGCAAATCTAATGAATGCGACGTGATTCACGGAGAATGCATTCCAGACGTTCATTCCTTACCTATTCTTAGTCCTACCGTTAGGACCAGTTTCAATTACAGGTTAGCCTACCGTCACCACCAACCTTTTTGAAATGTATTTATGAATAACAGCTTTACATATTTATGCTTCTCTCGTGTTCCATAACTTTTATAATTTTTATTTAAAAATAATAAATATTTTATAAAACATTTCAGGGCAAGACTACATTTTGGTAGAAAGTGGATGCACGTGTCAACCACGCTATTGCAAAACGCGCAACGTCTCCGCCACTTCCATTCATTCAACCAATCAACTAAAAATAAAATATAACGAGTCCTTTGTCTTTTTTCACTTAACGGTTTAACTTCAGCAGAAATTAGTTACCTTTAAATTGTATTTTAAAAACTTAGTTGACCAATAAGATTTTTTTCTGGGAAAACGCCAATAGTGAACAGTTCAATTTTTAATTTTAATTAATAATGGTTCCATGTCACTATTTCGAAAACTTTCACTTCGAATGCAATGATTTCGAAAAATTCACTTCGAATTTAGCCTAACCTAAACCTAAACGTAATTCGAAGTAAAAATTTACGAAATCATTGCATTCGAACTGAATGTTTTCGAAATAATGACCGGATTAATAATTAACAATTTTTAAGTCTAATTTGTAAGCACGTGATACTATGACAACGCGTTGTGCTACTGCTGTTGATGTAATGTTAAGAGTTGAGTTTTAGTTTTATATGGAACAAAAAATTGGTAAATCACAATTAATTCGTTTTGATTAATTTTTTTAATAATTTTTTTACTTGGACAAAAAATGGGACACATTTGGTGCACTCCAAAAAAGCCACCAATGGGAGAGGCGGTACGTACCAATTTGTTAAACGATAAGTTACATTGCTTTGACCGTGTTCTTAATTTAATAATATTTTTACTTGGACAAAAAATGGGACACATTTGGTGCACTCCAAAAAAGCCACCAATGGGAGAGGCGGTACGTACCAATTTGTTAAACGATAAGTTACATTGCTTTGACCGTGTTCTTAACTTGACAGGGTTTCGAAGCCCTGAAAGGTATGCTTAGCCCAATCATCTTGTTTCTGGGCAAACCACGAACTGGGAAGGATATCATGATTCGTTGCATGTTCGCCCGCTACAAGTTGAGACACATCAATGTCCTCAACATTATCAAAGACCATGTCAAGGATGGTACGCCAACTGGACATCTTCTCGAGGACTTGACTTTTCGCGACGGGAGTCTCATTCCACGAATTGTCATTCTGGAAATGATTAAACAACACATGTGTAAATATCTTTTCCAAAGTAGTGGGTTCATCTTGGACGGATATCCAAGAGACCTACAGGAATGCATGGATTTTGAAAAATATGTAAGCACAAAGTTTCCTCACACTAGTAAATTGTTAAGTCTTTGGGTTAAATCTGTAAAGGTTACCACCTTTTTTGGGAAAATCGTTTTTTGTCATCTTCCGCCTTACTTTTGTTCACAGATCGCTCCAATCGCGTTTGTGATGTACTTGGAACTTCCTCCAGCTTTAGCAATGAAGCGAATTCGAAATCCACGTANGCTTTAGCAATGAAGCGAATTCGAAATCCACGTAAACTTCATGGTCATGGCTATCCGAACTTTCAGACGGATACAATGGCCTGGCGATTAGCTAAATTTGATATCCGAACTTCTCTAATGCTCGAGTTTTACAAAGAGATCACCTTGACCTTGGATGGAAAGAAGAAAACAATGGTGGTCTATGTAGACGTAATGGATGCCATTGACGACCTTTTCTACAAACTAGGGATCCAAACTCCGTCCCGATTTGTCTAATTAATCTTTATCATGAAACTACAATTGAAGACTGAAACGAAAAGTGGTACAAGGACGATTTTCAAATAGACTAAAAACGAAATAATTGTAATATCGTTTTTCTGTTAAGGAGTTAGTATCAAATAATCAAGTAGTAGCGAACGAATTGAAAGTCAAATTCCTTACAGTAAATTGGGTTGAATTTATTACTTGGTGTAGTTGATTACTTGATTGGATGGAATAGTGGAGATTAACAGTTTATCAAACAAAGAAAGGCGGCCATCATTTTGCTCCTTTTGGCACGCCGCAACTGCGCTTGCGTGATTAGACGCCACAGTCAGTAATGAAAATGGCCTTCCTTTTTTGGTTAGAATTTGTGGTAAGTAGACCTTATTTTGAAACTTCGATTTCAGAACAGCACAGAAAGAGGAAATTTAGGGTCACCATATTAATTGGATGTCAGTTAGGAGGGTAATTGACAACATAGTTAGTTGTTAACGGCTTGGTTATTATTAGTTTACTCCGTTTATTATGCCCAACGGCGAGGTCTTGGAGTAAAGGAGCTTCGAGGAGTGAGTGACTTCCAGACTTGTTCATAAACAAAAGAAACTTTTTGGTCGCATTTGTCAGCTGGTATTCACAAAGAAGTAAAGGAAAAGTTGACTAATCTTCTTCAGTAAGAGTTTGTCATTGATGTTTAGTTGCTAGGAAGTCTGTCTAATTACTGAGACATAGCGGTAATTTCTTAACGCGTCATTTATACCCAGGAACACGCGAATCCGCTGCATACTTGTTTTTGACGCTGCGTTGTTTCAAGCTGCGTGTATTTTATTTTCTACTCTTCATTTGGTATTCTCCTTTTAGCTCGGAAGGTAAGCTGCTGACTTAACCAATTATAGCCTAGTTTCAGTTAATTTGGAATAGCGAAACTCTCATTTCGACGTAAACTAGGGTTTGGCTCAGCGACCATGGACATGGAGATCAACATGCGAACGGTAATTAGAGACGATGAAGATTGGATAGCTAACCCTCGAGATGCTGTCGCTACTACTTCGATGCAAAATCCTGGGTAAGTTTTGAAAAAAATTGTTTCACTAGTCTTAGCGGAAGTGCTAGATGATTAGGATATACATAAGTTACAAGTACAAAGGACAATAAAACGACATCGAAATGCATGAACTGCCTAGCTTACGGTCCTTAATAATACGAGTGACGCGTCTAAGTTGGCATGTGGAGACGACTGAATTTTGAAATCTAGAACAACTTTCTAACCTACAGTTAGGCTATTCATTACTGGATGTGTAGATTATTCTAACCCCCTTGAGGTAGGGGGGTCTCTTTTGCCATAAGGTATCCAGCGTTTCGGTGGACATGGATTATTGTACTAAAGTAGTGCAAACTGAATTTTTGACGTGCATAACTTAATAGTACAGATAAATTCCATTTAAAACTAAACTAGTAACCATAAGAATTTAATTCATACGTTTCGTTTCAGATTGGTGGAAAGACTGAGTGGTTTTGCCTATGCTCCGGGTGGGACTTGGGATTTTCCGGTAGATGATGATGATCCTACTCTGGAAGTCGATGTAACTCCAGCGCTTGTCGTTTCATTTCGGAACAAATTGAATGAACAAGCTGTGGTCTGTCGCTGCAGTCATGAATTTCAGGAAGCTCGTTGTCGGTGCTCAGTTGTGGTTGGTGTTACCTGCACGAAATGTGAAGAGTTCCTTTGCTCTTGGAAGTGTCAAGGTCAGGCCCCTACCCCGGCAGACTTCGGTCCCATCTTTCACTCGAACTCAAGTCGAATTTTCGGTGGAGCATCGAGCATCAGTTTTGTTGCAGCACCGACCTGCTTTACGCGGAGGCCATTCACAAAGAATGGGTCGTGGTGTACAACTACACCGAATGGAGAAATGAGGCAGTTTAACACCTGAGCTTAATTATTTTTTTTATAATCTGAGACTTACCTTTATAAGCAGTGGCCGTGCGTAGTTTCCGATCCCTCTCCCTGATTTTCTAAATCGTATGTTACCGCCACGTGGCATCGATACTTTGTATTCTTGGTCCCATTTCATTCAAGTGTCTTTGCGTTAAGTGGTTGGTAAGTTTATATTAGACAGTAAGAACACCACATAGAGGTATCAGATTTTAGATTAAAACTGTAATCGTATTGGCCTGGTCGTGTTTATTGGACAATGCTAGTTATGTGAACAGCCATCATCGTAATAATTGGAACTTTCCCGCTCTTAATGCAACGCTACCTGTGTAGCTGGCTTGGGCTCATTGCCCAAGCCTTGACTTAAAACCCAACTCATATTCTCGGTTTTAACGACGGACTCTCTACGCACGTTTACTTTCTGGATTCTGGAAAAGTTCTCTGACTCCAATTACACAATTAATTCAGAATCTGTAGGCAACCTAACCACTGCTCGTTTTAATGAAGGTCACATTTGACCCGATCTTTTTTTTAATTTAAACCTTTTTTTTGCAATTGCCATAAAACATTGCGTTAATAAGAGTCACCCGGTAGGATTAACGTGCTTACTAACTCCTTTTTCATTGTATAAAGATAAAAGTTTTGAAGTTTTAAGTTTAATTAATAATCAATTAGGACGAGAGTTGTTTCGTGTAAAACCTTCTGGCACGTTCGCAGGCGGAATGACTGCACTGCTACAAGCAGAGAGGGAAAATACAAATTTCGTATTAATCACCCTTTTCTCCTGTGTGTTTTCACTTTCTTTTGAGAATTGACTTCGGGAGGACCTCATCTCCGCCAACAGACACAGACGTCTGTCATTCATTGAACTGACAGACAGCACCAAATTGTGAAAGTTAACCAAATTTCCACATTAGCAATTACAAATTGGAAAGGTAAGTGTTATTGATTCCTGTTTTACGCAATCAATTCGGTTCAGTTTAAGAATAATAGGGTTTATTTGAAACATGACATCACACCCTTTCTTTGTCTAACTTCAACGACATTATTTTGGTTTTCACTAATGTACTACTTTATTTCAGCTGTCGTCTAAGGGTGGGGCAAGCATCCGGCTAGTTTTGTAATTCCACATCTTAATTTATTGTATCGGCTAGTAGTTGAAGACGGAATCGTAGTGCTTAGTTGTTTCCTCTTACCGTGTTCCGTGGCTTTAGCGTTAGTCAGCTGTCTAAATTAGACCATTAGTCATCATGTCTAGCGGGATATCGTCATCAACTATTTCGTTGAACTCCTCTGTCGCTGAAATTCCAAATGAGCCCCCTGCCGAAGATTCCATTAAGGTCGTATGTCGATTTCGACCTCTAAATTCGGCAGAAGAAAAGGCTGGATCGAAGTTCATAGCCAACTTTAAAGATGAGAATTGTGTTTCACTAGGGGTAAGTTAGTTCAACTTAAATTTCTTTATGTGATTATAAGTATGAGTATTCTTCTTAATTTCCAGGGTAAAGTGTACATTTTTGACAAAGTTTTCAAACCCAATGCGACCCAAGAAAAAGTTTACGAAGACGCTGCGAAATCAATCATCAAAGGTGAATTTCATTTTCAAAAGTTAGGTATCAATATAAAGATTTCAGTTGGGTCATTTTCGTTTACTTATAGATGTACTTTGCGGGTACAACGGAACGATATTTGCCTACGGTCAAACTTCCTCTGGGAAAACTCACACAATGGAAGGGGTAATGGGCGATCCAGGCAAGGAAGGGATCATTCCTCGCATTGTCAATGACATTTTCAATCACATTTACTCCATGGATGAAAACTTGGAGTTTCATTTGAAATGCTCATACTTTGAAATCTATCTGGATAAGGTACGTTGAAGTAATTCTACTCATTCAGCACATTGTTGTTAATAGTTCTTTAGTTTTTCTTTCAATCTTTCGTTCCAGATTCGGGACTTACTGGACATTACCAAAGTGAACTTGAGTGTACACGAAGACAAGAACCGAGTTCCATTTGTGAAAGGGGCCACGGAACGTTTTGTATCTTCGCCGGAAGAAGTATTCGAAGTAATCGAAGAAGGAAAGTCTAATCGTCATATTGCCGTCACAAGTAAGGATTAAACTTTGTTTTTAATTTGCACTCATCTTGTTCCATGTTTTACTTGTGTTTTACACGTTTTTCCTTTTCAGACATGAATGAACATAGTAGTAGAAGTCACTCAGTATTCCTAATTAATGTAAAACAAGAAAATTTGGAGAATCAGAAAAAGCTTTCTGGTAA